>JANSTQ010164111.1:0-10590 GCA_026167885.1 Bergia puertoricense
GGGGAGGGATGGGGGTCTTTCTTATAGTTAAAGGCCAGGGGTGCTCATCATATTTATTAGGGGTTGAAATTGCCAGTACAGTATTTTTATGGGCTTGCTTAAGCCAGAGAGGGTAGGGATAATCTGGATGCCTGACAGGTACCAGGATTTGGTCTTAACCTCTGAACCTGTAGTTATCAAACTGAACTCTGGAAATTGTGGGACCCAGTTTAGATGTTTACCAAGGTTTTCCCTTCTGATGGTTTGTTAGGGGCAGTCAGAAAATCAATTTGCTACCACTTAGTGTCCATTGGTGCTGGTGTCCAATGCAGAGGGACATAATTAAGTTAACTATTTTGTTAATTCAAAATATACTTGTTCTGTCTTGTAGAAATACAGAAAATACTCGCGAAAGTATCGAGAGTTTCTGGAGAACAACAGCATCACAGTGTCATTCTGTCAAGTGAGATGGTATACCACTCAGTTCAACAGGCTGTTTGTACAACTTGGACAGTTGAATGGGTTTCTGTTATATGTTTGGTTTAATCTTGGAATAGCGGCTGGCGTAGTAACAATGTGCTCATCAGTGGTAGTGCTGACCATGACACTAGTAAAAGCTTTCTCCAAGGATTCACCGGAGCAAGTGCTTACTCCCGTTGTAAGTTTAAAAGAGTAAAAATAAATATATTTTTAAAATGTCAAGATAATATTTTAGCACATTTTAAAAACCACTGTAGATGAACACCCAATAACATTCAATTATTGAAAAGTAAAGTCATGGTTACATGTAAGTTGAAAAGAAACATTCCAGCTGGCTATAATGGAATCCCAGCATAAGGAACCCTGATAATTATAACAAAATCCCCATTTAGAATGAAGTAACTTTTTATGCCTGGCAAAATTACAGCAACTTGTGTGGCTTAAATCTGTGATACATTTGTCATATCAGTGTATCAGTGTTCCACTGTACAAACAAGGCCTAGGGATGAGCTTGAACTAAGCACAGATCTGAGGAGGGGGAGGGGGGGGGAGGGGTTGAGTTAAACTTTGGACCCTAAAAAATACCAGATTGCTAAATAGACATGACAAGCATAATCACCTGACTTGTTATACATGTATTGGGAGGAAGTAAAAAATCTTTTCCTGAGCCTTGTGACTCATAAGGTTGGTGTTTATCTCTGGTTAAATGGATGAGAGTCTGTGACTTCCCCTGGAAGGACACTGATCCATCGCAGGTTATTCCCAGTAGACGCTGGTACTCATTTGCACAGCTGAGTCGACTGGAGCAAGTCAAGTAAAGTGTCTTGCTCAAGGACACAACACAGTGGTCAGGCCAGGGTTCAAATTCACAACCTTCAGATTACAAGTCAGACACACTAACCACTCGACCACTGTGCTGCCAAAAATTATTGGGAGTATCCTTAAGTAAATCTCCCACAAACCCACATTACAATGAATTGTGTTATAGTGTTACATTGATGTACAGACAGCAATGGATTATTCCAATTATATTAAGTAAAACTATGTTGATTTAATTGAACCCTTCTTTATAAGTAATATGTCATGTATTTTTGAAATGTGTTTACAATCTACATGTATAACTTCTTCTTTCTGTCCATGTCAGATGCCAGGAGTCAATGTTCCATGGAGCCAGGTTTTGTATTATTTTGTCACACTGTCTGTCAGTGGAATTTTTCATGAAGTTGGACATGCTATAGCTGCTGTCAGGTTTGTACTAATTAACAATTATCCCCCAAAGTGGAGGCAACTAGTGGTGGATATTTACTGAGGTAAATATCTATCGCTAGGCACCAACACTGAGGGAGATAATTGTTTTAGTATTAATGAAACAGGTGAATAGCACTTTTAAAAATAATTTATTTCCATTTTTGCAACAAAAAAAGTGAGTGAAAAAATAGCCTCAGTCTTATGCACATCCATCTCACACATGTACTCATTTCATGAATAAATGACCGAAATGAATGGCACAAGATATTTAGTGTTTGATGAACCAATCAGAACATGTGAAAAGTGCTATTCACCTGTTTGGTTAATACTAAGTACTATTAGGCCACATATTTCTTAGGCTTGCATGCACTGCTGACCTAAACCTGCTTCATTTAATCTGAAAAATAAAAGTATTCCAAGTGGAGTTTTAGGCCAAATAGGCCAATCCACAAAGCCTTTCAACCCCCTTTACATGTCTTTCAGGGCTTTCAAAAGAAAGCATCATGCATCGTAAGCACCATCTACTAGTCTTGCCACAGTTTTACCCTGTCTGTCTGAGTATCTCTGACCCTCTTTAAACCTCCAACTCCTTCTTTGCCTGTTCTAACTCCAACAGTTTGGCCAGTTCAGAAACCAACAGACTGAGGTTTGTAGTCTGACTCTGTAATATCTTCACTTCCAGGGAGCAAGTCAGAGTTAATGGTTTTGGTTTGTTCTTTATGGCAATCTACCCTGGAGCTTTTGTGGATCTTCATACAGAACACCTGACAGTGATTTCATCACTTCGACAGTTAAGAATCTACTGTGCCGGTGTCTGGCACAATATTGTTCTGGTGCTAGTTGGCTTGCTCTTGCTTTGGTCTTTGCCGTATCTGTTGGTCCCATTTTATATGACTGGCCATGGTGCTGTGGTTCTTAATGTAATGCAGGTAAGTAACTTGTTATTAAAGATAATTTAGGGGGTCACTAGAATTTAAATCTATTGCTCTTCTTTATTTCTAATTTAAGTCAAATTTAGGGGGTTGACCACTAAAAATTAAATCTGTTGTTTCCTCTTTATATGTAATACAAAAATTAATTTTAGGAGTTAAATCTGATGCCTCCCTTTATATATAATTAGGGGTCACTAGAAATTAAATATATTGTTCCCTCTTTATAATTTATGCAATTAAAAGTAAATTTAGGGGGCACTAGAAAATAAATCTATTGTCCCTCTTTATAATTTATGTAATTAAAAGTAAATTTAGGGGGCACTAGAAAATAAATCTATTGTCCCTCTTTATAATTTATGTAATTAAAAGTAAATTTAGGGGGCACTAGAAAATAAATCTGTTGTTCCCCATTATATGTAATTGAAGTTAAATTTAGGGGGTCAGAATTAAATCTGTTGTTCCTCCTCTTTAAAAAATTAATATGTAGTTAAAAATAAATTTAGGGGGCACTAGAAATTAATTATGTTGGTCCCTCTTTATATATAATTAAAGTTAATTTTTGCAAGTCACTAGAAATCAGTCAGTATACACTAGGTAGGGTCTTTTGAGGGTTTTAGGACCCTGGGGTTTATGGTTATTAAAGTTGGAGCCCCAATACCAAAGAAATAGGGTGCTAGGGATCCTAAATCAAGAGCATTAAATATTTATTGTCCCAGGGCTCCAGGCAAATTTTGATGCTGCCTTCTTCAGTGCTAAAACTTGCATCAGTGATCTAATAAATAGATTAGTACAATACACTTCATGACACTAGCTCAATCTTTATTTGTGGCAAATAGTCTACCAAAATAGCTGGACAGGTTTGATTTACTGTTTTGTAGAGCTCCCCACTGTATGGGAGCCTGATGCCAGGAGACACCATCTTGTCACTGTATGGATGTCAGGTCTACAACCAACAGGACTGGAAAAACTGTATAATGAAGACTCTTAAATCACCACAGCATGGCTACTGTAATGATATGATCACTATCTCACGGAGAGCTTCATTTGTAGGTTCGTTCCCTAGTAACTACATAATAATTATTGTATAATTATACATACATGCACACAGTCATTTACAACCTACAGTGAATGAGTCCCCTCTTATGTCTAGTTTCAGAAAGTATCCATTCTCACCTACCCTCATGGAAGCTTCTTGGAAACAGGGTCCTGTTGGCAAAAGTTTTTTTTGTGATTTGTTACTGGGCTCAAAATCCTGCTATCCTGATCCATTATTGCTTCAAAATTAAGTTTCTGATTCATTGTGAGACCAAAACAGATTTGTGATTAAGTCATAAATCTGTATCCCTGATCCATTAAAATATCCAAAATAAAGTCATAATTTGTTATTTCATAGCCTCCCCCCTCCCTCCCTCCCTCCCTCCCTTTACCACCCTTAGGAAATTCTAGGGGAGATGATCTCAGAAGCTGAACTTTTTAAACTTAAGAAAACTGTCAGCCAGAGTTGGAGAGGAAAGGTTAACCAAAGAGAATATTATCTGGAACTAGATAATGATGGTGAAAAAGTATTTGAAAAATACCAAATCATACAGTGTATTTTTTTTGAAGATCATTGCTTTTCCCTCTGTTTCAGCCCCTGCTGCTGAGGTGCCTAGTGGTGATAGTCTTGTTGACTGTTGTAAAAATGTGACGTCATCAAGGTTTTGTTTCAAGTATGAATCTATTAGTCATCAGAAGGTACGAGCTGAAAATCATGTATGTGGGCATGTGCCAGTGAGATAAAGATTTCTATTGGTTATGACATGTTAATGACCTTTATTGTGGGGAAAAATCAATTAGTCATTCATGATGAGAAGCATAACACTTAAAACAATCATGGGTAATGTGTCAAAAAATATTTAAAGTTGTCAGAAAAATCTGTATTTTACTGAATATCAATTAACAATCCTGTAATTGTTGAAGCATAAAATCTGTGGCTCAAGCAAATGTCCGCACCTCCCAAACAAACTCACTAATGAAAAACTCAGTTCCTGGTCATTATGGGTCAGACACTTTATTGCATTACTTGGCCCAGGTAGAAAATTTAAAAAAGGAGTCTGGGGCATGGACTGAAATGAGCTCTGTAAGATGCATCTATCTTAGCCTCCAAAGCAGCTGTCTCATCTCCTTCGCACAGCAGGGCCCTCGGAAATCGGATGTCTGCAAGCTTTAGTAACGCTATCATGTTGTCACGCCTTCAACTAATCAGGACCAATGAGATGCGCGGTAGTATTTTCTCTACTGCAATGAATTTAAGATGTGTGTATTTTGACAGGTCAAGATACTGCAACAACTTCCAGCTGTTGATATGTTTTCTTACCTGCATTTTGACTGGTTGTAGTTTTTTAATGGAATGTTGTTTTGATTTAAAAGTGTAGACTCCAGTTGGAGGCGTGACAGCATGATAGCATTACTAAAGCTTGCAGACGTCCGATTTCTGAGGGCCCCGCTGGGTGAAGGAGATGAGGCGGCTATTTTGGAGGCTACATCTATCTAGGCATTACATTATGTACTCTCCCAGGAAAACATTTAAATTTAGGTTTTCAGAAATAATTGCAGGAAATGTGTCAAAATTGCAGACGTCCGATTTCTGAGAGCCCCGCTGGGTGAAGGAGATGAGGCGGCTGTTTTGGAGGCTACATCTATCTAGGCATTACATTATGTACTCTCCCAGGAAAACATTTAAATTTAGGTTTTCAGAAATAATTGCAGGAAATGTGTCAAAATGTATGACATACTTTTCCCATATCTCTGTGAGTTAAGAATTCATTGATTACACACAAAAAAGAATTTTACAAGCAGATAATTATTCCAGCTTCATCTACTGGTAACCAGATCTTTGATTGACAAAAATTCTTAGAAAAAGGGAAAATACCAGTTTTCTTAATATTCAAGGCCAATTGTATGAAAAACTGTAAGTTTAATTTATAGATAGATAGATAGAACAAATATATATTATTTGCATGTAAGATAATTTAAAAATTTTTAACAAAGACAATTCCCACCAAATATATTTTCTTGTGGAATTTTGAATTTTAGTTAGTAGTTTGAATTTTAAATTTCAATTGTCGTAACCTCGTATATTTATTTTTTTCAAATTTAACCTCATGCATGTAAAGTTTACACAGCACTTCAGCCCCTACCTTAATGTTTTAAGTGAATAAAATAATCTGTCCATCTATCTATCTATCTATCAATCAGGGTCATGCCTGCCTTCCTGCTCGTAATACAATGCAGACAAGAATGTACTGTAGCACAGCTAAGGACTGCATAGGCCCTGGTGAGTTGTGGCAACATCATTATGAATATCAAAACAGCATCTGCTATACTTTACAGTCCATCTTTTGACCTTACCTTTACCAAGGTTTGGCTGAATTGCTTCTCTTTTGAAGACATAATCTTATGCCACTTTGAATGTGTTCAATAGAAAGTAGTACTGTACTTTGAAACTTTTTGACTTTTCCTACAGAAATTGGTTACAATTTTGTCCATAAGTTGTCACTAAACAACACTCCTCACAGTCATGGCAACCATTTTTCTGATTGACAATATTTTCAAAAATTTGAGAATGGGTGCTTAATCGAGGGGGGGCGGGTGCTTATTTCATTTTAATTTGTATTTTAAGGAGGACTCTTATTCAAAAGTGGACACTTACTTGATGGGGGGTTGTGTACTTATTCATGGAATATGGTATTTTGTTTTTCAAACTTTGTTTTTTGAAAATAGGTGCATGAACACCAAACACTTCTACTCTTTAAAATGAGCAAAATGAAGAGTCATTTTTACTCTGACAACTGTCTCAATTGCTTATATTGATTTGACTTGACTTCACTCTCTTAACTTTATTACACTAGTGAAACCTTGGCTACTGCCAATATATTGCCTTAGTCAGATGCCAAAATTACAAGTTGTTAATCCCTGCCTCAAAGATATTGACTTTAGAGCTAATATCAATGACTGATTGCGGCAGGCTCTTCCATTCTTCTACAGCTCTTGTTATGAAACTAAACTTATATGCAATTGTTCAGACATCTGGTAAGATAAATGTCAAAAATGTATGTGACAGGTTTGTCAGGAGCAAAGTGGATAACGAGTTTAGGCCTTGATTGAATGTACGGAAATCAACAAAGTATTTCTTTTCCCAAAGGTGACAAGGCTTGTGCGCACCCGTCGCTAGACAACTCCAGTCGCCTGATCAGAATAATCAGGAGTAACGGTGCTGATATCTTGTATGTGGGTGACCCACTTCTTCTGCAGTACACAGGTAGGAGTATCAAGTGTGACAATGATGATGTTGATACAGAAAACAAGACAAAGCCTCTAAAATTGGCTACACTGCCAAGTTTTATGTCAGATAATTAACGTTATGAAAAGCAAAAATTAACCTTAGTCTTGCATATTTTTCACATCTCATCTTGCTTTATCTCATCTTATCTGCCTTGCCACAACTCGTATCATTGCATGGCATGGTCTCACCTTATCTCATGTCATGTCATGTCATCTTATTTTATCTCGTCTCGCTTCATCTCATCTTTCATCTTGTATCGCTCATCTTGTCTTATCTCATCTGACCTCATCTGATCTGATCTGTTCTGATCTTATCTAATTTCGTCTCATCTCATTTTAGCTGACCTCGTATCATCTCACCTTATTTCATTTCATCTCATCTCATCTTCTTCCATTTTGTCTCATATTGTCTCATCTCATCTTATTGCATTTCACCTTATCTCATTTCTTCTCATCTCATCTCATCTTATCTCATCTTGTTTCATTTTGTCTCATCTCACCTCATCTAACATCATCATATCTCATCCTGTCCAAGCATTATCTCTCATCTCATCGTATCAGTCTTGTCTTGCCTTGCATTCCATTTTACTGCCTCATCGTATTTCATCATGTTATCTCAATTTATCCAATGTTATATTGTTTTAACTGTCTTATTATTAATACTGTTTCCAACTAAACAATGGCCTTAAATAGACACTGTCATTGGGAAAATGAAAACACAAAGACCAGAGGCACACAACTAGTGTTAATGTATTTTAAGATAGTATAATATATAAAGTATCTCTTTGATTTGTCTTTTGTTCCGTTTCAGTTGGAGTTATGAATTACTCTCCCAGGAGTCCTCTGCTGCCTCTGGGATTCCCAAGTGTCATAGAAACATTTTTAATGTATCCTTGTCATTTTGCTAGTCATCCAAAATGGATTTACTAAATTTAATAGTCCATCATTTCAAATACATGACACTTCACTTCAAGTGCCATCTGCTTGTTTTTCTGATCATCTATTGACCACGGCCAGAACACCATCCAATAGACCAGACACCAAAATGGGTTTATTCAATGGCATTAGGATAATTTCAATTATTGTTATTAATGAGTCTACCAGCTCCTGATTAGCTGTTTTAGACAAAGGTTTCTTTTTTTTCATGTCTCAAAGGTGTTTGAATTTGAAAAGGTTTGTTTGTAAACATTATGTCAGCTAAAATCAGCCTATAATTATTCACTCATTATTCAGGAATACTGAGTTGCTTACCAAAAGTTTACAGTTAAAAAATTACAATGTTATCTAAGTTCTACAAACTTAAAAATGAAAAATATAAATAATGAGATCAGGTGAAATTTTTATTTCAAGAGGGGCTAAAAGGAGATTAATAATTGTTGTTTTGGTGTATACATACAAATTTGTGAGTGGTTGGGAATGGGATACATTTTATGTCTTGACAAACTTCAGCAACTATTTTCTCTTGTAAATTCTCCTTGGAAACTATCTCAAGAGGCCTTCCTTGAAATTTCCTGGAGTTTTACTCAGGACAAATAGGAAAACCACTCATGAACCTTTATATATTGCATCTTAACACCACCCAGATATCTAGTTTCATTGTCAGGGGCACTGGCATTATTAAACATGGTGCCATGTTACTCACTGGATGGTCAGTGGGCCCTGTTTGCCGTCGCTGACTATGCTTTGAGCTCCTATATACCTCACGAGGACCAGCGGAACACACTCTGTAATATAATCCTTACCCTGGGAACTTTACTGTTGGTTTCAAATATTGTACTTGCATTATGGACGTTGGGAAGTCTATAACCTCAACATTGTGTACACTTTGGATTTACCTTTTGTGTTAAACAGATGAGTTTGACACAATCATATGCACCCCCTTTGTCACACAGGAACTTAATTGGGTTCTTGCTGAACATTAGATTGATTTACCTCGTACATTCTGGAGATGTTTAACTGGGATATTTAGTTACTATACAATAACAGTGAACTGCGACAGTAACAATTATTTATTTTTTAAAGCATTATTGATTTGTACAGGAAATGACACTGTTTTAGTTAGTTATTTATTTATTAGCATCATCATTATTATTATTGTTTCCACCATTATTATTATTATTATTATCATTATGACAGTGACATTGATAGTGACAGTGAAAATGACAGTGATAGTAATAGTAACAGTGATAAAGATAGTGACAGTGATTGCAATAGTGATAATGAAAATAATAGGAAGAGTGATAATGATAGTGACAATCTGAATGACAATGACAATAATGACAGACAGGTGCTTACTTTGGCAGTACAGTGACCTGAGTGATTAAGACTCGAAGAGAGGAACAGCATTATGCGAATAATAAGGATCGACGGTAATGAACTGGCTACCAAACTCAATGAAAATATTTCACTATTCTCTCGCTATATTTATTTACAAAACAGATTTAAAGTTTGTTTTCAGTACGGTAAAGTAAAGATTCTTTTAGTTTCCATTTTCAGAATTATTAATATTTGAACGTTGCTTTCGTAGCCTCGGTACTGTACTTAACTTTTGGCCGTTTTACAGCTATTATAAAAATTACTGTACAATATTTTTACTTAGAACAAGGGGAAGTTTATGTGTAAGAGTAACACCAGAGAGTATAAATAGTGCATAGGTGGGGTTATAAGTGGTGATCTTCACCCACAGGGAGACCAGCTACTTGACGTCCCGTATTTGGACGTTTTGATACAGTACAGAATTGTAAATTTTAATTATCTAAGATCTTATTGTAATAAGAAAGTATCAAGGATTGTGCATTCACATTAATTAATTTGTGCTGATTCAAGAATTAAAGAGTTGTTAATATCATTATAAATAATAACAGTGTTTATTGATTGTCTTTAAACATAAGCTAAATATATATCTGAATTAAAAATGACCATTTAAATTACAGTAGAATATTGAATTGAGATTCAATAAAAATTGACAAAGCACCTTTTAATGAAGCATTTCTTGGACTTTTCGTATTTACAATTGAGACCCGATATGAATGAGATCGTTTCTGGAGAAATCTACTTCTACATGTGGGAGGAGGGTCAAAGAAGGAATCAGCTGCTTACCCATCGATGGTGTCATGTGCTTCACATCTCCAAACCAGAGGGCTCTTTGCTGGAAGCTGTTTATCTGGTATTTACTATTTGAGGTACCACCCTATACTCTTAAACTATATTATTGATATACCCTTGTGTCTCTAGTGTGCCTGCCTTTGAGCTTCCATCTCTATTGTGAGTATGACTACACTTGTGTCTGTAGTGTGAATGTCTGCGATTCCGTCTGAGTTTCCATCTCTACTGTGAGTGTGACTACGCTTGTGTCTGTAGTGTGAATGTCTTTGCACTTCCGTCTTAGTTTCCATCTCTAGTGTGAGTGTAACTACGCTTGTGTCTGTAGTGTGAATTTCTTTGCACTTCCGTCTTAGTTTCCATCTCTAGTGTGAGTGTGACTACACTTGTGTCTGTTGTGTGAATGTCTTTGCACTTCCGTCTGAGTATCCATCTCTAGTTTGAGTGTGACTACGCTTGTGTCTGTAGTGTGAATGTCTTTGCACTTCCGTCAGAGTTTCCATCTCTAGTGTGAGTGTGACTACGC
>JANSTQ010164122.1:0-10589 GCA_026167885.1 Bergia puertoricense
TCTCAGTCTCAGTCTCAGTCTCATTCTCATTCTCAGTCTCAGTCTCATTCTCATTCTCAGTCTCATTCTCATTCTCAGTCTCAGTCTCAGTCTCATTCTCATTCTCATTCTCAGTCTCAGTCTCAGTCTCAGTCTCAGTTTCAGTCTCATTCTCATTCTCCTTCTCAGTTTCAGTCTCATTCTCATTCTCATTTTCATTCTCATTCTTATTGTCGATACTTAAATGGCAATGTTTTTTGTGCAGGACAACTCTGGAAAGAAGGCCTGCAAAATCCAAACAACCCCTGTCAGGTGTGCGATTTCAAAGCACCTGGCATTTGGTCCAATGCCGACGGAGCCGACTGTGATGACAAAAATCCTTGTACTTACGAAGATAAGTGTAATGGCGGAGTGTGTCGGGGTCTGAGTTACACGTGCACAGCTCGTGATTCTTGCGTTGCCCAATCAAATTGCCAGGGCAAGAAGGATGAATGCCAAGATATTATGAAACCAAACAAGACAATCTGTCGCCCTGCTTTTGACGTTTGTGACAGAGCAGAAATGTAAGCAAGACTATGAATGTGTCTTTCAGATTAACAGCAACAACAACGACAACGACAATAATAATAATAATAATAATAATGAGAATAAAAAACCTTTATTTCCACATTATAGGCTAACGTTACAAAACTACAATTTTCAATAAATACAATGCGTAATTTAAGTATAAAAAGGCTATAAATTCTAATTACTAAGATTACAAACAATAAAAAAGGAAACTATTGATGAAAAATCTAAATAACGAAATGTCAATAGTTCTCATAAGCTTCACTTCAAACACCCTCTCCCATCTTGCCGACCAATAATAATGATAATGATAGTGATAGTGAAAATGATAGTATTAATATTAATATTAATATTAATAATATCTTTATAAACTGATTGGTTCATCAAACACCAAATATCTTGTGCTGTTAACTTCGGTCACTCATGCATGAAACAAGCGCACGCACGAGATGGATGTGCGTAAGACTAAGGCTTTTTCCGCCCACTTTTTTGTTGCAAAAATGAAAATAAATTATTTATAAAAGAGCTATTCACCTGTGTGGTTAATACTTAAACAATTATCCACCTCAGTGTCGGTGCCTAGCGATAAATATCCACCACTAGCCACCTCCACTTCGGGGGATAATTGTTAATTATTAGACGTTGAAGCACTATTCTGCCTGAAACGTTATAAATGCAGTGCGGATGACTTAATTTCGTGGATGATTGAAACAGATTATAGTTATGAGTGCCGTAACGAATTTAGTGTTGGTCCGCAGGACAAACTGTTGACCAAGGTACTATAGCCCCATTTACACTACACTCGATTTTTTGGTACGGCACGGATGAAAGTGACACCCGTACCATTTTTATCCGTGCTCGGACTACCTAATTAGGTAGTTATAGCGCCAAATAACATCGATCCCTGGCAAACATTTTTATTTAAATGGTTTCTTTTTGAAATTAAATAGTTTTGATCAATTTTCTTTGGTTATAACTGAAAGAAAGTAGAGTTTTGTGTAGAAGAACGTGAGACTGTCTCTTTCAACAAATTTGGTGAAAAAATGAATAAACACAAACACAAATTTTTGCGGTTTGCGCAAGTCATTACATAAATTATACTTTTTATGTAAGCATTCGCTACCCTGCAAAATGTAGTAATAACGCAAAATATCATATCATTAACCTTTTAATATAATAAAATTGACGCAAAACGCAGTAAAATTTTTAACGTAAGTTGCAAAGGACGCAAATCCTAATAAAAATTGAAGAGGACGTTAAAAGAAATTGAATCCAGGCAAACAGAAAGACTCGATACGTTCGAGGCCACTTTAAGTATTTAAACTTTTCAATTTTCTATTTCTTTTCATTCCCGTTACGCTTTAAGCGCTCATGAAATTTTAATAACCTTTATTCTTTATCTGTGACAAATCCCTAGTGTATTTGAGAAAAGAGCCTTTGTTTTTATTATATATTTAACTCTAAAATTCATTATTATTCCATCTTGAAAATGATATATAGCGCATATCGAAAGGACGATGATTTCTTAGCGTTAATTTTTATTGTTAACATTTTAAAGACAAAGTTTCTTTTTCTTCTTCTTCTTTTTCTTTTCTTCTTCTTCTTTTTTTTCTTCTTCTGCTTCTTCTTCTCCTTCTCCTCCTCCTCCTCCCTCTTCTTCTTCTTCGTCTTCTTCTTCTTCTTCTCCTTCTCCTTCTTCTTCTCCTTCTCCTTCTCCTTCTCCTTCTCCTTCTCCTTCTCCTTCTCCTTCTCCTTCTTCTTCTTCTTCTTCTTCTCCTTCTTCTTCTTCTTTTTTTCTTCTTCTTATTTACACTGGGTTACCGTTTGACCAATAACATCATGGTTTGTCAATGGGCTTTACCTTCTCTTTCTTTTCTAACATAGGTGTGACGGTTCCCACGGCGCATGCCCAGTTGAGAGAAAGGACCCCATTACAATTGTACCAGGATCAGTACAAATCACAGAGCAAAATTTCAGGGAGATTGCCTACCAGTACGAGACTGACAAATTCCACATTCGTGTTTCTTCTTTCGCCAGCCCCAGCTGTGGTCAGCAGGTGTACAAGTGGTACCTTTTGGAAAGTTCTTTAACCTGTAGTGATAACTCGTCAGTTAATGGTGTCTTTGCTACTTCGATTAGCGGTACTGTGCTAACAGGACTGAATTTAACTAACACTAAGAGCTATAAAATTGCCGTGGAGAAACGTGTTACCACAGATTCTCGTAATGTTATAAGTCGACGATCTTGTAGTAACGCCGTTGTCATTGATACTTCGATACCCGAGAAGGGCTGGGTCCGAGACGGTCCTGGACCCTTGTCTGATCTCAGCTACCAGCGGTCTAGGATCGTGCATGCGCACTGGGGCGGTTTTAGAATAATCCACGGGGCAGCAAAATATGAATGGAAAGTTGACTACAAACCTATCGGTTCCCAGCAAAATGTTGACGCTTTGGAATTCACGGATGTTGGACTGAGCACGAATGCTAGTAGATTGTTCCCGAATATATCGGACGGTAGCAATGTAACTGTGACTGTGAGAGGTTACACAAAGGCCGGGCGATACACGCAAGTGACCAGTGATGGTGTGATTCTGGACACGTCCCCACCCGTGGCAGGGCGTGTTTATGACGGGGCCACTCGAGGGACGGACGTAAGGTATGCAAACTGGACCACAACGTTTACGGCCAACTGGGATAGATTTTCCGACCAACACAGCTCCATCTCTTACTACAAGTAAGTTGCCTAACTTCGTTCCTATCTCTCACGTGCATGGTTACTTAGAACTGAAGCAGCTGTGTGTAGCACATGATTTACAATGTTTTCTCTTTCAGGCTAATATTAAGAGCAGACCATATGATAGAAATGAAATGGTTGGGAGGGGGAGGGGGAGGAGGGGGAGTGGTCAAAGAAATTGGGAAAAAAATCTCATGTAAAAAATCCGAAGAGGTTTAAAACGAATCTGTGTTATCAACAAAAACAGATAAATAAATAGATAATAATATTAAAATAGTCATTATGATAGTGATAGTGGTAGTAACAGTTACAGTTACAGTTGCAGTCGTAGATGAAGTCACATACCGAAAACTATTTACCTTATGTCATAAGTAAGTGTCGCTTCATTACAGGTGGGCTGTCCTGGTACTGGGTCGGATCTCTCCAGGACCATTCAAAAACACCGGCTTAAGTACTCAAGGGAAAGCTATAGGATTAAACTTGGTTACTAGAACTCGCTACTGCGCAGTAGTGCGAGGATACAACCGGGCTGGCTTGTTCACACAGGTGACCTCAGACTGTGTGTTGATTGACCACGAATCACCCCACCCGGGTTCCGTGAGTGACGGATTGTCACATGACGTTGACTTTCAGTCAGATGACACTAGTATCTATGCTAACTGGAAAGGCTTCAACGATGGTCTGAACGGGAGTGGCGTGGCAGAGTATCAGTACGCTGTCAAGGAGAGAAATGGAAACACTATTGTTCAGTGGACTTCTGTGGGTAACAACACTCGAATGTCACGTGATGGCCTTCAACTTAAAAACGGTGTCACGTATCTTGTCATGGTCCGGGCATTTGATGCAGTGGGATATTCTGTAGAAGCAGTCTCTGACGGTGTCACGTTGGACACAACGCATCCAGTGTTCACTGGGATTGTTCTGGTGGAAGGGCTAAGCGGAACGTACAAAGGTGGCGCCTGTGTTTATGTGCCTAGCAGGAACTCTCTTTCAGTCAAGTATTCTGGATTTGCTGATCAGCACAGCGGCCTCGACCGTTATGAATGGGCTCTAAAGACCGTAGATCAAGCAGTACAGAACACTAACTTTTCAAGAGTTCCTGGGGTAAGGTTGGCTACATCTTCAAATTTAAAAAACCTCAGTATGGAAGATGGTAAACCGTACAGACTAACAATCAGAGCGTTTAACCACGCGGGGCTCTACAAAGATGCCACATCTGTTATCATTATCCCGGATGGTAGTGCGCCTGTACCAGGAAAGGTGTTAGATGGTAGAAGCGTGTCTGCTGACATGCAGTTCCAGTCAGAACTTTCTACGGTTCGCGGTTCCTGGACATCTTTCGGAGAGCCACATACGGGTATCAAACAGTATTATTATGCTGTCGGAAGTTGTAATATCACAGAAAATTATCATGTTACAAACAACGAGTTTCTTGTTACAAACCCACCCTTATCGAATTCATTTAGTTTGCAAAATGTATCACTGGTGAATGGTCAACGGTACTGCATCAAAGTGAAAGCCACGAACTTGGCAGGAGTTGAAAGTGATGTGGCATCATCAGATGGTTTTATTGTCGATGCAACACCTCCGAATACAATTAATGCAGAGGTGATAGATGGCCCTGATGGAGTAGATATTGATTACCAGTCAAGTACGACCATGTTCTCGGCCCGTTGGGAGGGCATAGAAGACCCAGAGTCCGATATTGATTATTATGAACTGGGGATAAGTAGAAATAGAGTAGGTCAACCAGATTTAGCGCCATATCGCAATGTCGGCAAAAACATAACAGCAACCGTGTCCGGCCTTTCTCTTCCAAATGAAGTAGTTTACTGTATTGTTTGCGCCGTGAACTTTGCAGGTCAACGTAGTTGCAGAGCTTCAGATGGCGTTCTGATTGACCCGACATCACCATCAAAAGGTGTGGTGCATGACGGGACACTCGAGCCAGATGTTGATTATCAATCTGATATTTATAAGATGACTGCCAACTGGGAAGGTATCTGGGATTTAGAAAGCAGAGTCTTGAAGTTTGAGTGGAGCATTGGGACGAGTATGAGCAATAAAGATGACGTCATGCGATATGTAGATGTTGGTTTCGCCACACATGTTGCAAGTAACATTCCTTTGAGTCTCAGCAGTGGGAGGAAATACTATGTCCACTTGCGTGTAACTAATCAGGCTGGTAGCGTGACACAGTTGTCATCGGATGGCGTGACAGTAGATAGCACACCACCTGTTCCGAGTTTTATACGGCCAGGAATTGCGTCTGAAAATGCCTGGTTGTACAGTGGCCCTGACAAGACATTTTATGGCTCAAGAGCTTCTAGCATTGCTGCGTACTGGAAACAGTTTACAGAAGAGGAGAGCGAGCTGTGGTACTATAAGTGGGCCATTGGTACTAGTCGTTGTGGGACCCAAGTTCAACCATTTGTCAACATTGGAAGAGTAAACAACAGCAATTCGACGTATTCCGACTTGAACTTCGTACCAGGAGTAAAGTATTACGTTACTGTCATGGCCAGAAACAGAGCTGGATTGGTCTCGCAGGAATGTTCTCATGCCATGGTTATCGATAAGTCTGCTCCCAAACCGGGCCGAGTAACTGTTGGCAGAAACAAAACATCAAGTGAAAAATATTTCACAACCGAGCAAAACATTGTCGTATTCTGGGAAGATTTTGTTGACATGGAAAGTGGGATTTCTAGCTATCGCGTAGAGGTACTAGTACTTGACACTGAAACAATTGCCTATAACACTACAGTTGGGACACAGGTTCAAAAACTTACAATAAAAGCCGAAACACTCAAAACCAAAGGCAAAATGATCTTCATAGTTCGTGTTTCTTGTTCCAACAAAGCAAATCTGACATCATTTGCGACCTCAGATACGTTTATTATAGATGCTTCTCATCCACTTCCCGGACGGGTGGCCACTGGAGACAACGTCAGTGAACACAAACGCTTTCAATTTGATACCGAGTCAATTTCCGCGATATGGGAGGAGTTTAGTGACGCTGAGAGTCCAATCACACAATATGAGGCTGCACTCGGAACCAGTCCCGGTATTGATAACATTGTCCCATTCAAATCCGTCGGTCTTCGTAGGAAGACTACTTTCAAGTCCTTGAAACTTACACACGGTTGGTCATACTACGTGTCTATCAGAGGAATAAATGCTGCCGGTCTTAACGTCACCAGATCGTCCCCACAGCTCACAATAGATACGACACCACCATTTGCTAATAATGAAAGTGTTATTGAGGGCTCAAGCGAACAGGACATTGATTATTTCTCAAACAGTACCTTTCTCTCAGCTCACTGGGAAAGTGTTCGGGACCCCGAGAGTGATATCGTTAGAAGTGCGTACTGCATCGGCACTGTGCCATACGGTTGCCAAACAAAGCTCTTTACTAATATCGGTTCTAATGCGTCATTTACGTATCAGACAAATGAGCTAGACTCGGGAGCAACATATTACGTCACTTTAGAAGTTATGAACGGGGCTGGATTAGTGTCTAATATGGTATCAGATGGAATGCTTTTTGACGTAACACCACCCCATATCGGCAAGGTATTCGACGGTTTTATCAGTGATGCTGGTAAAGATGTTGACATTGCTATTAGTCTGTGGAATATTTCCGTCACGTGGTTTGGTGTAGAAGATGAGGAGAGTGGAATTGAGAATTGTACATGGATAGTGAAAAGTGGCTTTGGAGAACCCGTGATTACTTTACCAGTTGATGTCATGGGTAGCACCTTCGGAGAGAAGAGGGTTCTGCAGTCCGGGCTAACAACGGAAAACCTTCAGATGAATAAATCATCACGGTATTACAGTGTTATTTCTTGCACCAATAAAGCCGGGCTAGCTTCGACTTCTCGTTCAGATGGTTTTCAAGTTGTTTTTTTGTGGCCCAAACCAGGTAAGAGTGCTATATACTAAACTTTTATGTTGATTGTTTTCTCTACGCGTTGTATTATTCCCAACGTGTGATTGTAGACTAATGTCAAAAATGTTGTTAAATATCTTTGTTGTAGATTAGTGTCTTGCAAAAAGTCATGTGATAACTACTTGCACTTAAATTTGCTTTTGTGCATGCTCAAAGGCTTAGTGATAAGAAAACTAAGTTACAAGCTAAAGTATTTATAATTATGATGTATTTTTTTCTTTCAAAATCGTATGTGTGCCTGTTTATAGGAGAGAAACAGCTCGGTTTTTTAATATACTTTAAATTCACCTCAAAAGTTCAACGTACTCTAGCGACCGCACAGCAAACGATTCTAATAAAGCGTTGCATTTTCACTCATAAATAAATGTTTGTACTTTTTTCTAGAAGCGTATAAGCTCAGAAACACAGACTGAGTACATTTGTTGGTTCTCCAGCTGTAATTCTAATTTCGAAAAAAGAATTTGAAACGTGTAAAGGTTGTAAACAAGACTGATACTTTGAAAATCAGTTTTCCTAGTTTCAGTCCAAGTTATCGATTCTATTCATTTGTTTGTTTTAATTGTTCAGACTAACAATCAAACCTCCTTGCGAAATATGTATATACCTTGGGTGATTGTGATTTTGATCTTTTTCGGTATTAGGTGCTGTCCGTCATGGGCCAAGAGGTCACAATCTTAGATTCCAAACGGACCGCTCCAAAATCAGTGCTAACTGGGATGCCTTCATCTCTGACGATAGTGATCCAGTGGAATACTACGAGTGGGGCCTGGGAACTGCCGAAGGACTTGATGACGTCATGAATTTTACAGAGGTTGGTAAGGCACGGCAAGGTACAGTGGATATGTCAGAAAACGCACTGTTGAATACGGTGATCCATAATGGAGCCAGATATTATGTAACGGTGAAAGCCTTCACTGCTAAAAGACTGAGTTCTAGCCAGAGTTCAGATGGATTTGTATTGGACACCAGTCCTCCGGAAAAGGCAAAGGTAACGGCCACTCACACTGTTGTTGATGAAGTCGATGGCAGGGTTTCTCTCAGCGCCTCGTGGAATGGGGTTGAAGATAAAGAAAGTGGCGTAGCGAGTAGCGAGGTTTGTCTCGGAACTGTTCCAGGCTCCTGTATAACTGTATCTTTGAGTGTTGACAACGCTACTGAGGCATTTATTAACGAGTTTTACCCAGAGCAAGGTATACCATATTACCTTAACGTAAGGGTACGCAACGGAGCTGGCCTAACAACGGTGCTGACCTCCGAGGAGTTTATGATTGACATTTCGCCGCCATCACTTGGGGTTGTGAATGACGGAGCTGAAAGCGATTCTGACTTTACAAACAGCACTGACACACTGGAAGTTCAATGGACTGGGTTCGTCGAAGCAGAAGGTACTGTAACACGTTGTATGTGGTCAGTAGTTGAATCTTCAAAACAGTTGAATGGTTCTAATTATGAAAGAACTGTGTTTGAGGTTGCAGTTAACAACTCTGGCAATTTCCGAAAGGAGAACCTTGCCCTGATGGCAGGGAAGAAATACGTGAGTAAGATTCGCTGTTTCAACGAAGATGGGTTTAGTTCCGTTGCAGAATCTGATGGAATAAACGTTGATGTCACCCCTCCCCTACCAAAATTAATATTTGACGGGTTGTCAAAAAAACTAGAACTTGATTTTCAGCCTTCGTTGAACAAGATAGAAAGTATGTGGGAGGCTTTTCAAGACACTGAGAGTGGCATCATGGGATATCGCTGGTGTGTCGGAACTTCACCTGGAAGATGTGATGTAAATGAATTTCAGTGGGTTGGCCGGAAAACATCAGCAAGCAAGAGGAATCTCACCCTTCATGCGGATCAAAGATACTTTGTCACTGTTGAGGCGGTTAATGGAGCATGGATGACTTCCCGAGCATCGTCTGATGGTTTTGTTGTAGACACTTCCCCGCCTGAGATCACAGTGAGTGTGTGTTAGTGTATGTAATAAGAAAGAATATGAATGAGGTTAGAGTATGAATGTATCAGTATGTGTTTGAGTGCAGTTATATATATAAATACAAGGAGTTTATTCCTTATAACGCTCCTAATAGTTGAGCACTGTACTGCTTAGAAGAAACTCACAATTATATATATATATATAACTCAGCCTGCAGACAGTACTGTTTCGTCCTTTGAGGACTTATCAGTGCAGCTCTCAGAAGGATTTTGAGACTGAACTTCTGCATACCAGAGTGCTCAAACTCAAAAGAGTGAGCTATGCATAATGCAAAATGTGTATGTCAAAAGGACAAAAGAAACATGGCACAGTCCCAAAATCAGAGTGCTCAACAAAACACCTGGTATACCAAAAACTACGCATGCGTAGCCAGGGTTCCAAGGAAGTGGCAGCAATGGACAGTTGTTTCGTTCTTGTTAGAGCTCGTCAGCATTGCGTAGCCAAATACTGTGGAGGCACGAAGCCTTTCCACAGCGCTCTTTTACTGCATCCAAACACATACTGACACATTCATATATATACATATTTATATATGTGGTATTTGTATAAACGCATGTATGTGTATATGCAAGCAAGTGTGTGCGTTTGTGTCTGTGCTTGTTTTGTGTTTATACAACTGTATTTGTAGCTGAACATTTGCCTGTGTCTGAGTGAGGGTGAGTTTAATTTGAAGGTAAATTTCAGTTTGATAGCGAATTTGTTTCGGTGAGTGCTTCGTATACATATGTGTGTGTGTGTGTAAGTATGTCAGCGTGGGTGTGCCAGTTATTCGTGTTTTTATACGAGTTTATGTGATTGTGATTGTAACTGAATGTTTGCTTGTGTCTGGGTGACGGTGACGGTGAATATGAAGGCTAATTTCAGTGTGATGTAAGTGAGTGCTTTCATTTACATTTCACGTGCCGCAGGGGACAAACCACTAGTAATTTCGCTCCCGGGGAAGCCACTATTCTTTTCATTTACTTATTTATCTATTTATTTTTTGGGGGGTGGGTGGAGGGAGGGCGAAGTGCGCAATCGCTGGGACACCGGAGTTAACATACTGAGGGCTGAATAATAGCGTATACCTGTAATTCTTAACATCAGCGCAAAACAACTAAGGAGATTAAAAGCAAATGTTTTCTCTCTTGGTCTATAAATGTTTGCTAACATTCTTGTCGAGTGGGACAACTGATGAAGTCTTTAAAAGTAGATTGTCAACTTCACAAAATTTCTTTTAAGGAGCTGAAATGTAAATATGTGAGTGTGTGCGAGCTTGGCTCAGTTGGTAAGATCTCTGACTGCCAAGCAGGAGGCCCCAGGTTCAATCCCTGGCCTTGCCGAGGGTTGAATATTTGTGCGGCCTTCATTTCGCCACACCGTCCGCGGACAGGGACG
>JANSTQ010164144.1:0-10585 GCA_026167885.1 Bergia puertoricense
GAGAGAGAGAGAGAGAGAGAGAGAGAGAGAGAGAGAGAGAGAGAGAGAGAGAGAGAGAGAGAGAGAGAGAGAATAATCATAAGACTGTTAGAACGAAAAAATTATGATTGGCATTACAGGACTGTTTCGAAAGTACCGCAACGGGTCCTCTCTCTTCAGATGCCGTATACGGTCCTTTCGAAACAGTCCTGCAATGCCAATCATAATTTTTTATTTCTAACAGTCTTATAATTATTCTATAAAGCTTCTTTACTGTTGAGCACTGTCTAAACTCAAGAAAATATTTTATATTTGGTTTTTTTTATATATATATATATATATCAAGTTTTTCCGTAATGAAGCTACATTTTTGCCACTAATTGATGGTAACTTTTACAACATCTTCAAGTGGCAACACTGTAAATTAAAGCTATTATACATATAATGTAATAGTAGTAGTAGTAGTAGTAGTCAGAGCTGTTAAAGTTGCTTTCCTTACCCTGTGGTCTTCGTCGGGTGACTCCATACCGGAAGTAGATATAGTTGTTCCTATTGACACCCCAGACTCCAAGCAAACCGGCAGATACATACTTCAGCCTTCCGCCAACGCGACGCCATCCTCTTCCCTTCGGGTTCTTCCAGGTGATGCCAGTACGGCAGTAGATGTAGTCACGTCTGTTGACACCATACACAATACCAAACGGGCCAGAGTCTATTTGCTTGAGTTTTCCGCCAATGCGATGCCAAGATGAACCAACTCGATTGGCCATTGAGCCTACAAATTCAAAAAAGTTTTTAAAACTACAATCAATCATTCCTGATTTTAGACCAACCATTGTTAAAAAGAGTCCGTATGGTGATGTACCCATAAAATAATTGCAAGGCAAGTTAAAGTTACCATTCTGTGCGCTCATCTTAACGATTTAAAATCATTAACCATGCATTTTGTTGCATTGAGGAGCTCGTCTGTGTGAGTCCTGTAATCTTAATATGAGGTTTTAGGAGCTGAGCACTGACACTCCCAGCTGCAATTTTTTGGAAAAAATTATCTAAGAGTAAGTAAGAATTTTTTTGCATAGACTATATTTTCAGATTTGGATCATCACTCTAAAGTATAAACCTACTAAGAGTTTTTGTCATAAAATAAGAAATGGTTGAGAACCTAATTAACTGCTTAAAAAAATGTCTGTCTATGTAATTACAGTTTCAAATTCTCGAATAAAGCGTACAGCTAATATAAGCTCGGGTACAAGTTGATATGAACGTCAAATGACGAATGTCTAAATTCTCATTACTTGTCTCAACCGTGTTTCCAATTGATTGGATAGGGGATTTTTAAATTTTATCTAAGAGAACTTTGAGTGAATAATTAATTTTCATATTCTCGAAAACTATAAACCTATTTTATATTGATACTGCGAGAAGAAAACAATAAATAAATTTGGCGGGTTCACTGAAAATGCTTAACGAATAAAATGTAATTATTTAATGATACAACACTTTGAAAGCAGTTTTCTTACCCCATCTATGATAGATGTTGTGATATCTGTTCACACCCCAAACTCCACCTTCACCAGATGAGACATGTATCAAACGACCGCCAATGCGTCTCCAGCTTCGCCTGTTACGTCTCAGTTTGTAGATATACCCAGCACGGTTTACTCCCCAGACTGCTCGAGAGTATCCAGTGTCGATCTGTTTCAACGCTCCATAGATACGTCGCCAAGTTCCTACAAGTATAATAAGTAAATAATATTTTATATCGTGTTTTACTGTAAATCCCTTAACCTGATTGAATCTCTCACGTTTCATATTCGCTGCTATACGACGGCATTTAGCATACTTAATTTGATGTAAACTAGCTGCAATGAAACGTATCTATTTTTTTATCTAAGCCTCGTTGTTAATCTCACAGAGTTTAATTATTATGATTATTAACGATTCCATACCATAAATATACACTTTACAAGCAAATACAATTGTAAGGTCCTCCATTTTGCTCCACTCATACTGAACAACAAAACGCGAATATCGATAAGTTTCAATTGCAAAAACGCATATTTCCTTGATGTGAAGATGAATTTACCTTTTCCCCCTGGACCAGGGCGACCTCCGCCTGCAAAGAAACAATTGCAAAAATTAGAACTCTAATCAAAATGGTCAGCAACTAAAAATATCTTGGAATACTTTACTCGTGTAATTAAGGATTCTGACTATCTATACCAAATATACACTACTTTACAATCACATTTGTACAGCTATGTTTTTGTGTCTTATTTTAAATCTCTTTCTATTTATTTTGATGTATCTATTGTTAATATTGTATTTTAAAAATCATGATGTTTTCTGAAGATCATGATATACTATCGAATGTTAATTATTTTGCGGGAACCGCCAGTCCAATGCATATCAGTAGAGGTTTAACAATTATTCCTTGAAGTGGAGGTGACTAGTGGTGGATATTTACCGAAGCGCGAATGCGCCGAGGCAAATATCTATCGCTAGGTACCGACACTGAGGGGGATAATTGTTTTAGTATTAACCTCTGTCTTACGCACGTCCATCTCGCGCGCGCGCTCGTTTCATGTATGAGCGACCGAGTGAATAGCACAGGATATTCGGTGTTTGATGAACCAATCAGAGCGCGCGAAAAGTACTATTCACCTGTTTGGTTAATACTAGCTAATAATGGCCGCGCGCGCTTCGTTGACACACACTTTGATCGAATATTCTGAATTTACAGTTTTATGAAAACATTGGAAAAGCTCAGCAACAAATAATGGCTATATTTTTTAAAACCTATGTACTTATCCGTACTATAAACGTGAAGTAACACATCTCAAATTAGTTTGGAGTCAGCGAGGAGAACCACAAAATCAAGCGGAAAATGACAACTAAACCATTTTGCAGATATTTTGTTTGTCCTTGACTGGAATTGCAATCGCACAAATAGGAGAAAAAGTAGGTTCGAGATTTCAGGTGGCTCTTTGAATTGTGGTGCATCCAGTAACGAAAAAAAGCGTTTCACGGAACATTTTAAAAGGCTTCAAGGTTTTCGTATCAAGTCAGGAAACCGAAGCTTGAAGTTTAGCGGTTCAACATTAAAGCTGGTAACGAGTGAAATACATACAGCTGAAAACAGAAATGATTAAAAGAAAGGCTTTGTTGAAAACGTTGTAATTTTCAATTTCACCTCGGCAAACTTGTACTAAAACAATTAGAACACTCGCTATTATTTTCCATGTGTGGTACTCAACTCGGGTTCGCCTCGTTGACTATGCACTCATAGAAAACGCTTGCTCGTGCTCTAAATATAACTTCAGTAATAAAGTCAATTTTAGGTGAAGAGTATATAATTGTTGATGTTTCTATAAATACGCTGAACGTACCTATTCCAGGGCATCTCAGTTGTCGGCGACCCAGTCTTCCTAAAATGCAAATAAAACGTTTTTCAAATGTCTGACATACAGGGCCTAGTTGTTCAAAAGCTCTTAAAATAAATATTAATTAATTGTTAAAAATTTAATCCATGTTTGTGTTTACTACCCTATAGACTGACTTAAGCTTCCATTTTGGGTTTAGAATACTGGGTTTCCAAGGAAAGGCTGAACAATATTTTATAACAACTTGAAACATATTTCTTCGCCAAGAAGTTGCTCTTTGAATTTTGGTCTATCCCTGGGTTAAAGTTAACCGTCTTTAGAAAAACTGTGCCCAGTAGAACATTTTCGATTGAAATTAAAACCTCCAAAAAATTTATGTGCAGTTTAATATATTGCAAAGTGGTATTTGAGTTTTATATCCTGAAAGTATGAGCGTAAATCTAAATTAAGCTCATTCTCCCTCAAGATTTTTAAAAGTATTAGGTTAAGTTGCCATTAGGTATGTAAGTATACAATGCTATACTTATATATTACCAAGATACACTTCACCTAATAATAAGTTTGTGTTGCTACAGCAATAAATTATTTGAATTTTGTCAATTTTAAATAAACATATCATTCTATTTAGTTAGTTTAGTTCTATAAAAAAAAATCAAAACCACAGAAAAAGACGGCCAAAAATGTTATGAATGTAAGAACGTACCGCGGTAACGCCATATTTGGCGATGACGATTGATTCCGTACACACCAGAGCACCCAACTGTAATATGTTGTAGACGGCCTCTTACGTGTATCCAACGTCTTCCAATCGGATTGCGACGAGAAACGCCAGCCCGCAAATAAATTTTATTGTATCTGTTTACACCCCAGACTGCTCCATTTGGTCCACTTTCAATTTGTTTCAGTTTTCCAGGGACGTGACGCCAACGAGTTCCTAAATAAAGGTATAAAATTATTATTCTAGTTTCTTGGAATATCGTGTGTAGTTGTTAATTCCTTGGATTTTTGTTCAATATTTGAGACTAAAATCACAATGTCTTAAGGTATAACGTCGCCATACTGAAACTGGGAAGGAACAATCGAGGGCACTGAAACCCTTCTGCGGTACACTGATGTACCGAACAGTGGGTACCCCCGACGACTGGTAAACAGAAGCGCAAGACCGGACAGTTTTGCTGCGTTATGTTCAGCAGAGTGCCACTCGCACTCACGACGCAAGGGAACGCCAGCAAGAAGAACACCGTGCACGCAAGACAAGCACGCGCATACGCCAAGAACTTGATTTCGTCTGACAAAACAGCCAGACCTATTGTCGCTTTAGTAATAATAATAAATTCAATTGAAATAATAACAATAAAACTTACTACTATTATTATTATTATTATTATCATTATTATTATTATTATTAATATTAATATTATTATCATTTTTATTGTGGTTTATTGTCATTATTATTAATTATTACAATTATTGTTATTATTGTTATTATTATTATTATTACTGTTATTACTATTTTAGCATGCGTATTCACTAAACGTTCCTGGCGCTTAACAATACTAAGATAAAATTGATACATTCATGAATTCATTTCTTCATTTAATTCTGAAAACTTGGTAAAGACTGTCCATTTTCAAGGATGTTCGAAAAAGAGTGCGTTTATAAATGCTCGGTGGAATTTCTTGTTGTCCCGAAAGAGAAATAGTTGACTACGCCAATATAAGCCCCAAACACATTAAATCATGGCAAATTCCTTGTTAAAATGTTTCTTTGTCTAGATAAAATATTTTTTTTTTATCTTTAATCACAGTAGTTGATCTTTAATGACTCACCTTGTGGTTTACGACGCGTGACTCCATATCTGAAGAATATCTGGTTTAATCTATTCACACCCCAAACACCAAAGTGACCGCAGGACAAATACTTCAGTTTTCCTCCAACGTGACGCCATCCTCTTCCCTTCGGATTTCGCCGAGTAATCCCATAACGGCAATAGATATTGCGATGTCTGTTGACTCCCCATACAATGCCAAACTTGCCAGAGTCGATTTGCATTAGCCGTCCACCAACACGATGCCAACTTCGGCCAATACTGTTGCATTTGGCTCCTTTTAAATTAACAATAATTACTTTAAAATTGCGAATGGATATTGATAAAAGCTAAATGATACCAGTGACATTTCTAACATCCAATATAACCTATAACATCAGTTTTAGCCAAATTACACGTTTTGAAAAAAAAACATTCAAATCATGTCTTTCAAGAAAGAATGCAGATTACGAGTTACTAAATTTAGGTATATTTCAGTTCCATAAACGCTTTCAAAAGAGCATGGATTGATTAAAACGATTTGATCTTCGATGTTTTCTTATAATATGGCCATGCAACCCAAAGTTTTCTAGAACAAGTGCCCTGAAGCTGTGCGAAAAGGAGAAGAGTGTGGGGAAAAGCATCGCAAATGGTGTGCGGAATTGTGTGAGGAAACAAGAAGGAATGGCGGTGAGATTGGATTGAGGAAAGATTCAGGGGAAGTTGTTGGTAAAGATGTGATGAAAGGTGTCGGAAAAGGTGTGGGGAAATGTGTTTGGAAAAGCGTTTGGAATGACGTTGCGAAAGGTGTTGAGAAACGTGTGTGGAAACAATTGGGAAACGTGCGGGGAACCGAGTGGGAAAAGTGATAGAAATTTATCACAAAAGCCTTACTACTGGAGAGATCGGGAATTACGGTCTGATTCAGGGCGTCAAGCTTGTAATTTTAATTACAAAATCATCGTACCCGGTTACCCAGTTATTTTCTCAAAATAAATCAACGATAAATAAGAACAAGAAAGATTAAATATATTACCCCATCGATAGAAAATCTGGTGGTGACGGTTTATTCCCCATACTCCACTTTCTCCGGCGGAGACGTGTTTCAAACGACCAGCAACATATTTCCATCCTCTCCTGTTTCTTTTCAGCATAAAGATTTGTCCAATTCGATTGGTTCCCCAGACGGCAGTAGTGTATCCAGTGTCTATTTGCTTCAAACGCCCAGGAATATTTCTCCAACCTACCAATAATCAAACGGTAAGAATAAAACGGATACAAAGCACACTTTCGTCTTCCTAAACATTGTCACCATTTACTGACTGTTTTTTACAGCTCACTTCATCTGTATATAAGATAATGTAAAAGTAATTTCTTTTATAAACTTGAAGTTTTACCGAAAACAAAATAAACAAGATAATTCTTAAAAACGATAAGTATGTACCGGTTTCGTGATTATTCTGCCACTTTTTAGGCCTCAGCGTTCTCTACATTTCTCTATATGAAATATGTTCTTAAAACGAAGTGTGCACGCTTTTTCCAACAGTTGAAAAATCGTTTACATGTATAATCAGTTAGCGCCAATCAGTTAAATTATGGAAAACTAGTGACTTTAAAGATCTTGTCTAAGAGAAAGGGAAACACCTTCCGTCAGGGTAGAATAATTAACTCCATGTTTTTTTTCTTTTTCTCTACTGGTAGAAGCACAACTTAAAGTGACTCTTTAATGGCTCAATCAATGGATTTTGTCTTTTTCAGAAGTTTTATTTTCACGTTATTTATGCAAACAATTTCTAAAAAGACATTAATCGATCACTTCTGCTAAGGCTTTCTCCATTTTACAACAATTTATTACATTGTGTTCCGGCCCATCCATAGCATTTACTTCTTGTAAAACTTAGATTGGTATCTGAAGAGTGTATGTCGATAGATACTTTGGCTTAAACAGGTTTTTTGTCAATAACTTACTGAGCATGCGCAAAGCCATGAAAATGACATTGACGTTCTCATTAAACTTTTGGGTCATCTGGCATTTTAAAACAACGAGAAAACAAAAACAAACTATTTATTCAAGACTCAGGTCTCCAATTTGTTCAAAAATACCAAAATCGTTAACAAGAACACGTTGCAAGAACATCGGGAAATAAAAACAAGGTTACTGCCTTGAGCTCCTTTGTTTTGGGGGAGAAATCCGTTGTTCATTTGTTGTGTATAAGGCAATGGTGACTCTACATCATTTTTTTGTGACCCGAAAACAGAAAAAAACTTTGGTGTCTCAGAAGATGGCATACTTTGGTAATTAACAGACTGAGTTACACGCATTTGAAACACAAAAACAACCTATTCAACCTACTCCATAAATCGTAACATCGCGTTTTTCAAAACGTTGACTCATAATTTCGTATAGGAAAAGGAATGATTAGCATAAAACGTTTAAGTTTTAAATAGTATTAGTACTTACCACGCGGTCTTGGTCTTGGTCTTGGACGCACACCTACAGCAAAGAAATAGTTAAACACATCAGTGGTGAGCTCGATCTCATCGGTTCCGCATTAATAAAATCAGCAAGGCGCTCCTCTTTTCAAAAAACACTTTAAATTGACACTATGCCTATCTGTTGGTTGGCATTTCAGTTAGCACTGTTAAAAAATATTTATTCCTTGAACAAAATACAAAAAAACGAGTCTAGTTGCCCAGAACTTTAAGAACTTTATTTCCAATTTAACTAAGGCACCGGTAAACAAGACAATAAAAAAAATAAAAACTTCAGTCAAGGAAACGTTGCACATTCCTGGTATTTCTGTCTAATGTTTTGCCTTTGATGCTAAACTGATCCGACAAATTCTAAAAAACCCCAGTACAATTCGATCGTTGCGTCAAAATCTTTCTAAAATCTTTTTCAAAACTGTTTTTTTCTGCGTGGGCGAGTAAGCTGAATACGGTTCGTTGATCAACAAAAGTTGTTATGGTATGTTTCTGCCTTTGACTTCGGTTGTAAGCAGTCTGCTCTGACGAAGGGCTGACGCTCGAAACGTCAGCTTTCAGCAGAACCCAAAGGCAAAAAACATACCATATCAACTTTTGCTGATCAACGAAACATAAATCTTCTTCGACAACCCACAAAAGTTACCGAAGATTTGCAGTACTTTTTTCGGAATATTTTCCTACAATTTCGGATGTGAATTTCATTAATTTCGACCCTACTACAAAACGACGATAATTCGTCTCGCCAATTTTTCAACATACCTCTTCCACGGCACCTCAGTAATCGACGACCAAATCTTCCTGTAATGTAATAACACATTTTAGTCATCGTAATCATCAGTACAACATCTAGTATCATCAACTTTTAACCAGATTAACGAAGATTTATGCTGAATTTGGAAGTAAGTGTACCGTTAGTTTATGTTATGGGAATTCTTAGAATACACATTTCATCGCCAAACACTAAACTAAAAACTTAATTATTCTAACAAAACTGAAATAACGAAACATGTACATTGTTATTTCTTTCTATTTTAAGTATAAACATCGGGACGTACCGCGATAACGCCATATTTGGTGACGACGATTCACTCCGTACACACCAGTGCATCCAACCGTAATATGTTGTAGACGACCTCTCACACGTTTCCAGTATCTTCCAACCGGGTTGCGACGAGTAACGCCGACCCGGAAATAGATGAAGTTCCGTCTGTTTACGCCCCATAACGCTCCGTTTGGACCAGCTTCGATTTGCTTTAGTTTACCACCGATGCGACGCCATCTAGTCCCTAAAATGGTTTCAAGTACAGATTAGGTTTTACAGCATTTATGTCAAAAACAAAACAGTATGTTTGAAAGGTCTTAAGATACACTGAGATGTCTCCTTTTACCGTAAAGTTGGCAGGCTCACCAAAATGCTAATTAAGATGCTGGTAAAATAGAAGGTCTCAGGACTTTAAACATTGTAATACTTACTGATAAATTAAGTAGTTAACCTAATTAGTAAAGTTTGTTCACGTCCCTCCTGTATATTCAAAAACCTTATTCAAAAATCTTATTACAACTGAAAAATGCAATTTAAAATCCTCTATAGGAGAATCTTTTAAACATTATACCTAATAATGAAACGTAATTTCTTTAAAAATTATAAAGTTTCATCGCATTTTTTAAATCAACCATCATAATTTAAGGAAAAATTCAGGACAAGTTATATTTGTAATTTTAACCTGAAAGGCTCCTCGGAGACGTTCAATACATACTGCTGCTGCTGCTGTTGCTGCTACTGCTACTGCTACTGCTGCTACTCTTACTACTAATACTAATTAATACTACTATTACCGCTGCTGCTGCTGCTACTACTACTATTACTACTACTAAGTTACTACTACTACTGCTGCTGCTGCTGCTACTACTACTATTACTACAACTACTACTACTACTACTACTATTACTAGTTGTAATAAAATTTAGAAAAGAAATCTAATTGTCTAATCTTTTAGGGGGTAATATTGTGAAACTCTTGGTGGCTGAAACTTTTACAAGATATATTAATAGATCAATGAATCAATATAGCTCACCTTGAGGTCTATAACGACTGACTCCGTATCTGAAGTATATATTGTTGTATTTATTCACACCCCAAATACCGAACTGACCGCACGACAAGTACTTCAGTTTTCCACCGACGTGACGCCATCCTCTTCCCTTCGGGTTTCTTCGGGTAATCCCGGTACGGCAATAGATATTGTTATGTCTGTTGATTCCCCATACGATGCCAAAATTGCCAGAGTCGATCTGTTTTAGCCGACCACCAACGTGATGCCATCTGCTACCAATTCTACCTCTTATGGAACCTGCATAATGGAAAACAAACAACATCACACTTTCGATATAAGGCTTAGCCTCATCTGCAGGTAGCTATTTTAATAGCTCTATAGGCAATTATGGTGGTTTATAGCAAGTGATAGTGAACAATTCATAACATCAAAAAAAATATATGCTGAAGACAAGATACTAACAGACAGAAACGACACTCTTCTATATACTTCTAAATGAATTACCACTAACTGTTTTCACTGTTATGTAAAGTTGGAGTCGCATAATAAAATAGTGCAGTCTTTATCCTAGATTCTGGAACATTTTTAATTAAATAATTATTAATTATTAAGTCATTATTTTGCAAGGTTCGATGAATTTTAATAAACTCGTTACTTAGTATTCAAGTATGAAAGAATCGCCGTCTCAAACTGACCATCCGTACCATTTGGCTCTTGAAAAACTATAGTTTGGTATCTGAAAAGTGCAATTTTCTATTTCTTTTAGCCAGAAACCTATTTTTGTCCATAAACTCTGATCATGCACAAAACCATTAAACGACCCTTTTAATGAGCGTTACTCATTATTTCAACATTCCTTCAGAAAAAAGTAAACT
>JANSTQ010164155.1:0-10585 GCA_026167885.1 Bergia puertoricense
CACGATTTTCTCCTAAATCTCACAATATTTTTTGGTGAAACTCACGATTTTTGACCCTCAGGGGTTGGCAGGTCTGATATCATCCATCATCGCAACACCGCAGCCGCTCCCACATCACAAGGGGGCAATTCTGCTAATGGAGTAGAAGAGGCAAAGACGACAAAAAATGCTGACTGTGCTCGTGTTTGGATTTTATCTTGGCTGGCTACCACAACTTATTCCTGTCATTTTTTACGCCGATTTTGTTGCTCTCGGACAAAACTCTTTAATGACTGCAGAGTTTTTTGTACTGAGTAATGTTGCATTTTTTGCTAACAGTGTTATCAATTCTATAATTTATGGGGCAATGAGTAAATCACTCAGAAATGAATTTTTCAAAAAACTTCGATGTCAGTCGTAAAATTGATCATGATATTAATGTTAAGAAAACTAAGCCTAGCCTTACAGGTGTACCGTTTGTATGTTCTACTTATTGAAAATAACTTGGATTTTTTGTTATTTTAAAATAAGGTAAATGTTTTGTTTGTATAAAAAATTTTACCTAAACGTATTTGATCTTTCGATCATCTTCAGAGTTAAAACTGCTTTGAAACTGCATTTTTGCTTTGTTTATATTTGTTGGTTTTGCATACATTAGGTTAAATTACAGTTATCAGATTTTCTCTCGTGTGGGTGCAACTGTCAAACTTGATTAACAAAAACAAAACATTTTTTCTAAAAAGAAATAAAGCAGCAACGTTTTAAAAACGAATTTGTTTTCCTTTTATAAACAAAAGGAAAATTCAGTTTTAACAACATAACTAAAGGAGAACATTTACTGGCACTGCCAGTGAGTCCAGCGTTTTGTTCGGTGGAGTTAATTCCTCGGGCGGAGTCTAAATAAATTAACTTTGATATCAACCTCGTTCCCAGGGCTTTTCCCTATTTTGCTAGCGAAAAGCCCTGGGAACGAGGATGCTTTGATATCTCATTATAAAAACATGAAATACCGAAACTATTGTTTATTTAATAAAATAGATAAAGGCTATAAATTTGATAAAAACGTTAAAATCCAAACGTTTTCGACATTAAGTCATCATCAGGAGGAAAAAACAATATTGTTCTTCACTTTTGCAGATTTAAGAGTGACAGTAAAAATCGACTGTGCTGATGTTTGAAAAATCAAAATTTCTAATACCTTGTCAATTGAAAGGTCTTGAAGAACGATTAACGGTCATGGCACTGTGAGTTGGTTTTGTCGTTTCTATGTTTTGAATCACCCGTTTTCCAGCCGCTTCTCCCGTTATCCTCAGATATCTGCACCAACTGGTGTAAATGTAGTGACATCATAAAAGTGAACGTAGTTTTTCGTTCGGCTGCAAAGTCGATTTTAGCCTGTTTTCAACTGATAAATAACGTCTCTGAGCATAGGTTTTAGAAACGAAAGCTGTTTATAGACCTAAAAATTGGAATAGTTTTATTTTGGGGGGAGGTGTGGGGAGGGGATGAGGGGGGAGGTGATCGTAATGCGATCGTCGACTAAAATCGATTTTAACTGATTTCCAACCACTCATAATGTTTTAAAGGAGATATCCCTCATAATGCAGGGATAGAAATCTGCAAAAGTTTTCTGGAAACTGGTTCGCTAAAAAAGCAGCAGTGCTTTGTTGGATGAACTTGGGGAAAGATCGTTCGAGAATCGGTCCGTGACTTCATTCCGTGAAAACTGTTGAATGCTTCTTTCACAAGTGCAATAGCACTAAAGGTATCTTTCTAATTCGCTGGAAGCATGGCTATACAGATTTAAATCTAAAACCATTTATAAAACCAGGGAGAGTATATCAACTAGATTTTTGTGCAAAAGCCGAGTAACGCCTCGTGTTCACTCACAGATATCAATAGAGAGAATTAAGCATCACGTCAGATTCCCGTTTACATTACCTAAAAACAAATAATAAGTATACAAGAATAGTGCAAAACACTTTTCATGTTTGTGGTTAAAAATCAAACGGTAAACGGCAAATGAGGGGAAATCATGGTCACGTGGTCACTTCTGCCGTTTGCCGTAAACACACGGCTAAATCTCTCCATTAAGCATCGCGTTTACGGCAAACGGCAAACGTCAGATTCCCGTTTACTTTTCCTAAAAACAAATAATAGGCATACGAGAGTAGTGTAAAACAATTTCCATGTTTGTGACTAACACGAAACTAACTTACCTTCACTTAGGCAAATGATAAACGGCAAATGAGGGGAAATCGTGGTCACATGGTCACTTCTGCCGTTTGCCGTTTGCCGTAAACGCGATGTTAAATCTCTCTAGTCACTTGCATAGAAGCAAAGAACAAGTTCAGTCAATAAATAAATAAATGGTTAGCTTTTTCCTCATTTCCGCAAAATCGCATCACTCCTACAAAACACCTTGTTTCTGTTTGTTAAAATCCTTTGAAGGCAATCAGTTATAATGAATCTCTAATCATTTCAACCCTAACAGAAGAGTGTATCTAGACAGGCTGTGTACTATCATGTTTAAAATACTTTTTTTTTTTCATATGGGATTTGCTTGTCAGTGCCAATCGTACTTTTAACAATCTACTTGCATGTTTCTGATAGACCCACTTGTCAAAATAAAAAAAACACCTGCCTACGGCTTTAAGACCACAAAATACTTTCGTAAATTTTTGCGGTCTGAATAAATTGGGGATCAAGGCATCAAAAATTCAAAGTTTTACTTTATCTAGGATTAACAAACCCCTTGCATGTCTCTAATAGACCCACTTGTCAAACTAAAAACCTGCCTTAAAGTTTTGAGACCACGAAGTGCTCTCGTAAATTTTTGCGGTCTTTGTATATGTGAAATCACTGAAGGCATCAAAAATTCAAATTTTTACTTTAACTGGCATTTTTTTTGTGCCAGTCGTTTCAAACAATCCCATTGCATGTTTCCAACAGACCCACTTGTCAAAATAAAAGTCCTGCCTGAACGTTTTGAGACCACAAACAACTTTCGTGAATTTTTGTGCTCTCCATATATAGTAATTGGGGATTAAAGCATCGAATATCTAAGAAGTCAAAGAAAAATCCACAGAAAACAAACTTTCAATTTATGTCACTTTAGCCGAATTTTGTATAATCCTACACCAGATTGTTTTAGTTCTTTTTTTTGGCGAATTCAGCCTCGAACTTTCGATTGAATTTTAAATTGTTCCTATTTTATGCATAAGATAACTGTTCTAGTTGAAAAATTGGGTTAAGTTTAAAAATCTGAGCTAAAGCTTGAATCCAAAGATTGTTCTTTGAAAACTTGTTCTTAAAATTTGGTAATTTCAAGGCCCAGTGTTCTTATGCACTAGACATTTTAAATTCCATCTCCCCAAGCCGTTAGGAATTTTAAAATGGGGCTTTAGAGATAGGAATAATCGCTTTTAATGATGCATTAGCACGGTGAGATGGTGAAATTAATAATTTCCGGAATACTTGGGAAACTTACCAGTGATTTAACAGCACTGGCTGTGTTTTTACGAGGACCAGTTTCCCGCTTAACATTCCTTATGGTTTTCAGGGCTTTATAGTTGAGCTGGTTTAACAGTAATAGCCTGAAATGTGATCCAAAAGTAACTCAATGGTCGGTTATCGACCTTGAACGCAAATTAGCCGGGAGAAGAGAGAGCTTGATTTAAAAAGCTAATTTATCATCAAAGTCTCGATCCGTTTTGTTTTGAGTTTATGGACAAATTCTTAACTTAGAGATCAATTACGTGACGAGATCCAAAAGACAAACCTTTTGAGACTGCCGATCGACTGTTTACTTAATAAAATATCTGATTGGTTAAATTGGGTCCCGTCCACACGTGTCCGGATATTTTCGTAAACGCATAGATCTTTATCCGTTTAGGCCTTCTGTCCACACGAAAACGATAGAAAAGATCACCATAAACTCACGTTTTTGAAAACGCTCTCCAAAGGCAAAGTGGGTATTTTCGAAAACACCGTTTACGAGTTTTCGCGTAGACACCCGTAAACGTTACGCATATTTTCGAAAACAATGACATCATAAATTCCGGTCTCGGGGAAAAAGAGCTTGTTGTCAACATCTACGCATGCTCTTCTTAAGTCAAGAAGACTCAGCTCCTTTTGGCCATATATTATTGTTTCGGATATTGTTCTTGCAAAAACGGTTTGGTTTTATATCAAAAAAGCCTGTAGCGTGGTTTTAGGGATGTTTTCTTTTTCTTTTTTTCTTTTTTTGTTTTTATTTATTTATTTATTTTTCTTTTTGGGGGGTAGGGAAATGTGAAGTTAGAGGGGGGAGGAGGTTGCAATATATTGGCCGTATTTACCTATAAAGACGAATAATTCGTCCAGATAAATACGGAAATCTGCATCAGGTTTAGACGCACTAAACAGACGAATAATTCGACTGGGTAAACCCGAGACGCACTAAACAGACAAATTAAACGGAAACAAACTTTGTAACAGCTTTGCCTAATGTTTTTTCGACAACAAGAACAGGAAAAAAATCGGTTTGATACGTCTCGTATTAAGTCGGACGCACTTAAATTGTGCTATTTGATGGGTCCGGTATTTACTCAGGCCAGTCGAATAATACGTCTCAGACGAATTATTCGTCTTTCTAGGTAAATGCGGCCATTCGTCTTTCTAGGTAAATACGGCCATTCCCAGTATAGTTGGGACTTTCAATTCTTCCAGATTTGCCCGAGCTGGAGAGACCTGAAAAATTAAAGAAGTCTTTAATTTTTCGCCCATATCCCCTCCCATAAATAATGAACTGCCCATTTGTAGGAGGTTGAATTTATGAATCACAAAGATGCATTCTGCAACGATTTGAACACAATTCTGTACCATCTGAGATTGCATTTAAAAGGTTCTAGTTTGTTCCAACCCAACTGTCGAACCTTGAATTAGTGAAAAGACATTTTGTCCAAGCGTTATTCTTTTTAGTGTTATTTTTGTTGGTGAGGATAATGTTATCTCTGAAACACTGTAAATTTACAAGACAGTTGGAAAACTTAAAAACCTGAAAAGCAGTTTAGGTACATTGAATAATAACTAGCAAAAAGGGGTACTGGATGGTTTTTCATTTACACTGTCCAATTTCAAGTGCCCGCAAAACATTTGTCCCTGCTCGATTTGCTCACAACCCTTTCCTGGGGTCACTCCACCTGTTCGTTCTAGTTTGATTTATCAGGAGTTGAGCTTAATCTTGAATCACAGCTATAAAAATATCTTTGTAGTAAAACATAAAGAACCCATAAGTCGTCGAACCCAACCTTGTTCCAGCCCAGGATCTCTCGGTCAAACTGGGAACAAGTCTGCCTCAATGCATGCTGGGACATGTTCACGCCCTCCAAAAGTTGAGAGTGTATTCAAAACATATATAATGAGGGCGGGCCTTTAACGATGACGCTTCAAGAGGTTTTTATAAGTTGATTTAAAAAATAAAGAATTGTTTTATTGTGTTAACTCTACGGTCACTTTGCTTTGTCGTAAGATTCGGCCGTGATGCAAATGAGGAATGCTTTGGAAATATCGATAATAATCAGTAATCAACTGTACAGATTGTAGTTCGCTGGAAAAAACGTCAATACGACAAATAATATTTTTCTTACAGCTAAAAAGATATGCACAAGTTCTATGTCTTCAGAATAAATGTCAGTTTTCAGACAGAAATGTGAGGTTAGAGTTAGATTTGTGTTTCATGATGGCAAAATTAAAACTTTCAGTTAGTGCGCGTATTGTGCAATAATTTGGAACGGTTAACCGCACGTAAATTAACGATAAAATTCGCACACAAAAAGTGTTGTGTTGTCAACACATTTTTATAAAAGAGTAACTTCAAGTAGCTTTACTTGGATTAGGACAGCGCTCTGACTCATCAACGTAGCATATGCTTTTTGCCTTGAGTTCCATCAATCTTTTTGATATTAGTTTTAAAACACATGAAAACCCTGCCGAGATAAAAACTTGTATATCAATGTAAAATAAAGCAGAAATAAAATCGAAAACTGTACAAAATATGCATTCACTATTAAAACATTTCACAGTGAAACAATATTCTTGTTTCATTCTCAAAAATTCAAAGATTTATATTCTCAAAATCAAGTTTCGTATTAGAAATATTTTTATTCATGATTGATCTGTACGGAATATCACATTCTAGCTTTTGCAGCAGTAAATTAATCAAGTACAATAAGTCGTGGGTGCATTAGAACGTTTGTCCAATCGCAATCAAGTACTTTTTTGTCAACTTGCTTGTGTCACTAAAATACTTCTCGAATATAATTTTCTGATCGATGTATTTGAAATTCTGCACCTGCTCACAGTCGCGGATTTTGACTCAGTTGAACATTCAGCATATTGGTGCGCCGCATATGTGATCAGAGACTAGGGAACAATAAGCGTATTTTGCTAGATTTCTCGAGATGATTCTGCGGCTCTTTGCAACCTAGGCAATGGAGCACGAATGGATAACTGAAAACTGGAGGTAAAAACTATTTTATTGGCATTATACTCCAGGCAAAGATATCATTGGCACGATTAAGGTGTCACTAGCTTCGCATTACAATTAATTCAGTTTTCTTCCATCATATGCCATTTCTGTCAGAGGTCTGAGGGTACAGACGAACGACATTCGGTTTGTTTCTCTAAGGTAAGTGAAAACGATGTCTTTCCTGTTTCTATTTCGTTTTGATGAGTAGAATAACTATTGAAATACGTTTTTTGAGACGTTAGCCGCAGTTGAAGTTTTTGTTTTGCTTAATAATTGTATTCATAAAATTCACTGGAAAACCAAAACTCGTCGCCGCATTGGGAGTTGTCAAACTTTACTGTTTGTTCAGACAGTAACTGTGTTCAAAAACACTTTTAATATCAAAATTTCTACAAAAAATTCGTTATAAAAATAACGCTGTAACTGATAGAGGCAAAGGCTATACGTGAATCTTTCATTCGAAGTCTCGCATTATTTTGCTATCCTAAAAAACGTTTAGTCATTTGATCTTTGATAAGGCGAAGGTTGCCCGAAGAAACATAGGTAAATTAATAAGAAATAGAATTTGGAATAGAACTGCCCGATCTTTTTGCAAAAAAAATGAAGCAACAGTAAGCGAAACATTTCTTGTGAGATCGTGTTTCTTGTTGGTCCAGACAATTCTGTTTTACGCACCGGAAGAAGCGATTGAAAGTGTATTCGTGTCGACTTCATTTAGTATCAGAAATTCACAGCCACGAAACAGATGTGTTTATTATAATCTCACTGCCGCTATTCGCGTTGGTTTTGCTTCTCAAAGTATTCATAGGTTATTCAGATAGAGTTGACGATCAGAAGTAAGTTTTCTCCTCGCTCTCGAACCGACAACTCAGAACTGAATGCGAGCTGATCTGAAGCATTGCAACTGGAACCGATAAGACGATATAGACCATATCAATATTTAACAATACTTAAAAGTTCTCCGCTTTCTTTAACTTGTTAAAATATTTCAATCGTTTAGCCTTACTGTTTATCTTCAAAACAAAATAAAAATAGATAGTCGTTTTTTAGTTCCTAGCAGCGCGTCGGTTGTTTTTGAGTTTCTAAAGGAATTTCACATACAGCCAAATAATCATTTTATTTATTCTTAAGGTTAAACATCTACCAATCAGTAATTATTGACCGAGCAAAACTCGCAGATAATGCACCTGCAAGCGTCTACAGTCATATCATATTTTACATAGCTGAAAAGGACTTTCTGTAGTTTGAGTTGAACTTTCGTCGGAAGAACAAATAGAAGGTGGCATTTACGAAACAAACTCTTTTTCGCAATCCATGCACTGGTCACGGTGCCAGAGATCATCTCTATTATAAATAAAAGATAAGAAATGTCGGACGTTTTTGCTAGAATTTTATTGAATTTGCAAACAGTCTTAGTATAAAGTATTCTAATATAAGATTTAAATGTTTTAAGCAGATTAAATCCAAAGTTTGGTTGCAATGTTTGTTTCGAGCGTTAATGTTCTGTTGAAAATTTGAAGGCAACACTATGTCAAGAATATACGCTCAGATTAATCTATTTCTTCTTATTACAAAGGCAGAAACTTACATTCAAAACAATGGTTTAAACTGAACAATGCAACAAAAATAACCAAAACACAGTATTTGGGAGAGGCGCAGTATCTTTGCCAGTTGTATTTTAACGCTGTTTGTAATTAAAGAACATCACTGAAATGTTTGTAAAATATCAACTTATTCATTTAAGTGTTCATAATTGTTTGCGTTATAATGTTTTCAGATGGTAAAATGATATTTCCAACTTACGTATAAAAACATAAGTTCTAGTATTATCATAAAAATTACAATATATTCAAATCTGCGAGTGGTCATTATTCGGCATTAACTTATGTAAACTGTCCGATTACAAGCTTGTAATCGGACACGTGTATGAACCAATCACAAGCTGAGTTTTTTAGCTCATCAAATTTACAACCAATAACATGTTAGAAAGCAAAATGAGAACAACCCACATCAAAAGCTCTAGAAGCACACAAAACGTAGAATATATTCTCCCTCAGTCAATGTCATTTAATAAATAACAGTAAGTTTTACTCAGACCTGTTTCATTTCCTTTTTCCTTGAAATCAGTAAAATCGTAAAATTTATGATAAATTGGTAATAGGAGTTCCTATCGTGCAATACTGCCTGTTATCAAACTCGTGATAAGCAAATGGGAATCCGGCTGCTACATTTCACTCGTATTAGAATCATTTAATCATCACTAACGACACACTACCTTAGTAACAAAACTTGGTAGACAGAATAAAAAGATGTATAGCTAAACCATTTTTCAATTTTCGCACTTTAACCTTAAGATTTTCTCTTTTTCGGTCAAAAATATAACTTTGAACCCCGAACATTTCATAGTTTTGGTAATTTGTTTGCGTGCAGTCAAGTCACGTACCTCTTAATTGGTTGTCTTGGTAACTAAGGCCAAGACAATGACGTCATTGTTTTTTTTAGAATCTACTAGTAACAAAACTAAACAGGAGTTAACATTTTGTCTTCTATTGCTTGTGCTTTGTTAAAGTATGTTAATTTTTAAATACTTCTTGCAACTCTGGAATGTTTTGAAATAAAAAGATGTAAAACATAATCGACCATGGATCAACAACTTGCAGATTACTTTAGAATAGCGCAGAACTGAAAGAACATTTGCCGAAAAATAGGTAATATTTCAGTAGTTAAAGTTGCAACACCTTAGCTGAAATAAGAACAAAATATCAAACGCGCCAAATAGCATGCACTGTTTTAAAATGATTTCCTATTGTAAGGTTTTATAATATTGATGGTGAAAAACTGTAAAAAGATTTTGAAGACCTTTCAAGAGCTGGTCGATATTTAAAAAGACAAATACCTGTGTGCAAGTGAAAGCGAAATGAGGGATATTTTTATTAATTAACCTAGAAACTAAACAAGCCCTCCAATACAAACGGATAATAAACACTTCCTGCCTCCCTTTTTTCCAAAAATCAAAGGGCTAAACATATGACACCCTGAGCCGTCTGCCTTCTGCCAGAGTCCAGTCACATCACTGGGACAGATCCAGGAATTTCGAAAGGGGAGTGACCAACATGTTATAGTGAGCCGTTATAGTAACCGAGAGTATATATACTCTCATTAGAAGATGTTCTACATACCCTAAAAAGACAATTACATAGAAGTTTCTAAGAATAATGACTATATCAATAGCATAGATTTTGCTTATTTTAGAAATCGAACGTCAAAATCTCAGCCATAGAAATTGTGCTTTTGAATTTTTAATAGTCAAAAAATGAAATAATTTAACTTTGCTGTCTGACAATGCCATCTTGAACAGACAACATACGTTGAAATACTCATATACAAATACAAATGATGAAGTATGATTTAAAGCCACTTGCAAAAAAACCCTGGCACCTGTCAGGAATAGGTTGTGCTCTCTCCACTCGTAGCAACATTTTTCTTATATATTTTCTTGATCCAAAGAGGGGGGGGGGGGGAGAGGGTGACTAGTCACCCGAGTAACCCCCCTAAGTCCGTCTCTGCATCACTCCAGTTCTCTATCAACTGCACTGGCTTCCTGTAAAATATCGAATTCAATTCGAGAGTTTCCTCTCTTCTTTAGAGTCATCCTTAGTATATCCTCTTGTGTGTGAGGCTAGTGCAGTTTGTAATATCTCTGACTGCCAACCAGGAGGTCCAGCGCTCAATCCCCGGCCTGCTTTTGTGCGATTTTTTTCGCCACACCGTCCGTGGACATGGACGTAAAGCCGTTGGTCTGATCTCTCGACGTTCTATCAGTGGACTGAAGAGAACCCACACACTTCTCAAAAAGAGTAGGTTAATCCCGGTGTTGTGAACTGCACCGACTCTGTAAGTGGCAGCCATTTGGGCAAGTGTAAAGCCTAGTTCACATATGCCGCAGACATGCCGCCGACATTGCAGGTTGTCCCAATCATTGTCGCCGACAGACTGGGAGAGTTGAACTCAACTCAATTTTCCCGGTCTGTCGGCGACAATGATTGGACAACCTGCAATGTCGGCGGCATGTCTGCGGCATATGTGAACTAGGCT
>JANSTQ010164177.1:0-10584 GCA_026167885.1 Bergia puertoricense
ACTCAAACTTAACTCAAACTTAACTCAAACTCAACTCAAACTCAACTCAAGCGCTAACTCGATGAATAGCCGATCCCTTGCGTTTTTAATTTACTTCTGATAACGATCTCTTTTTCCCTTTCACAAATCGAGACCTCAGGATTCCGACGTTTTTAAGAAGCTTTCCCGCATACCATTACAATACAACTTTTCGTATTTTAAGATAAATATTAAACCTGTTCTCATTTATACATATGATAACTACCATAGTTGAAAAGGTTTTTTCTTAAAACGAAAAAAGCGTGGATAGATTGATGCCAGAATAGTATTTTATTAAAAGTTCCGTGTATAATTACAAATGGCTGAAAATGTGGAACGAAAAAGTAATCTGTAACCAAGTTGTTGTACAAAAAACATTTGAAAAATTTCTGTAGTTTGTGGTACACTTTTTTTTAATAAGAACCAATAAGCGTTTGCTTAGGATCACTGTTCTTATCTTTTTTAACAATTTCAGCCTCTAAATAGAAAACCTGCCTAAAAGAGCTTTTATGGTAGGTAACAATTTTCAAACCTGGGTAATTTTAACGAGAAAGCGGATTTCTTGATTTGATGATTTTTCTTCCTCTTCTTATATAAATTAAAATTCGTATATAAATTTCGATTGAAGCTTTACTTGAGTTTGCACTTATAATTTTACGTTTTTAGGCATCTCAGCCTCAATATTCGTATTAAATTTGTTCTTATATAAACTGAAAATAAAGTGTTATTTTTCAAAATGGCGGCATCTCAACAGAAAAACTGCCTTTTTAAAAAACTGGGCCGAGGCCATAATTGTGTTCTCATCTGGCGGCCTAAAACGTACTGGTCTGCGAACAATAAAGTTTTCTTTTTCATTAAAAGTGGTTTGGTTCAATTAAAAATTTCTTAGCTGTCACTTTTAAGTATATCACAAGGTATATATATGGACTTTCGTGACATTTAGGAACTGAATTATTGGTTTGCATGTGACGTCACGAAAAAACCATTAAAATCAAAACTATGGATCTTTTGAAGTTCAGTACCTTTGACATATTGCAGGGTTCCGTTTTTTAAAGTTTCCAACAAAATTTTGGGATGATCAATCACTTTGATTCAGAGTTATGGATGTTTGGGTTTTATTGCCGTAAGGCTATAATGAACATATACCACTGCCACTTTCACAAAGTCAACAACATTTAGAAAATAAAATATTTGGGCGAGATAAAGATTTAAGATGTGTTTAGTTTCGTTTTTTAATAATAGATGGTTGCTATAAAGGTTTGGCTTTAGCAGCAATTTTGTAGTTTTGGTCATCTGTTGTGGTGTATCAAAGCCGTACATACTGTCATACATTCTGTAAATCTTCATCGTGTCTTACAGCGCCACATCTCGGCCACTAGAGGCAATCTAGCTCCAACGTTTCGGCGCCAACTTGTGCATTTTTTTTTGTCTATACACTGAGAAATATTTTATTTCCCCTGGTTCAAAATAAATATTTCTACAGGTGATGTTAATGCAAACAAAGAATTTATATGGTGAGTTATGCAGACTGTCGCCAAAACTCAAAATAATGTTGCTCAAAGAGTGAATTTGAATATCAGCATCAAAAGTATTCTTTGAATATACAATTTAACGTCGAGACATTAAATTGTATATTGAAAGCTTAAAAATACCTTTTGCTTCTGATATTCAAATCTTGTTTTATTATGTATTTGAGGAGCAATTTAATAATCAGTCTTGTATACTTTTCGGCGTTTTAAAAGCTTTGATGATGTTAAGACAAAACCCCTTCACTATTATGCCAAAGTACTTTTAGTTACCAATATGATCGCCACATTTTTCTACAAAGTCTACTAATGTGTATAATGCGCCATAACTCGGCTACGAAACACAATGCAATCTTTTTTTCTAATTTTGGGACTGGATGCATGCATGTTCTTAATTATTTTGAGGATTTTAGCCTCGTACTCTTCTTAAAATATTCTGATTTTTTAGGATCGGGTACAGTAATATAGAGTTTTCTTTCAAGACGTACAAGTGTCACTAGTTGCCTCTGTATCCACATTCGGAGTAACCATTAGGCGATGCTGCACGAGCATTAGGCGTTAGTTTACAGTTTGTAAAATAAATGTTTTCTCTAAGTATCCTCAGCCTCAGCATGTTCTTAGGATATGTTCTTAAATTTGGGGATTTTTTTAGCCTCGACGTTCTTATTTATAAGAAAGGTTCTTATAAAAAAAAAAGTCTGTATTGCTTCTAAATTTCACCAAGTTGTCTATATAAGAACCTTATAGTATTTACTGCCAATAAACCGCTGATGTGACATTAGCACAACTCACTGGGTATTCAAATTCAGTTCAACTCTACTAATCACTTGTAATTCGTTGTAATAGTTTCCAAGGTTATTTTAAAAACAAGCTACAATTTTCTTTTGTGGAATTTGTTAAGCCTGAATGAGTGGCGTTTCAGTTTTATGACAGTAAGGCAGGTGCCGCCCTAATACAAGCTGACAACATAATTAACATTCAGCACAAAATCCGGGAAATGCTCAGAGGAGAATTACATGCATGTTTACATGTACAACGCGCTGTTTTATTTAATAGCTAGCAGACTTTACTTTACTTTTATTTTATTTTATGAGAAAAATGATTTAGGCTAAACGTTTCAGTTAGTTTTGTACGATTTCAACGTTCTTACTGAATGTTCCCAAGTTACCTGTTGTAAGTTTAAAAAATAGCTTTTAAAGACTTAAAATTAATATCTTTTGACCAATAAATGTATGTGCTTACATGTGTATATAACATATGTTTATACCGTATATATTGATTCATGTATCTACACATAAACAAAAATATATGAAAACATATATATTACACATATATTATGTATATTACACATACAATATTGTTTCCCTTCACTGATAAGTCCATTGTATAGATCGAGTATTTTAAGACTTAAAAGTATAGAAAGCTTTTCTTTAACCTTGTCTGTGCTATATGCATATATTACTAGACCATCTAGATTATCTAATATCTTTATTGGATCAATTTGGACTAATTTAATATATCATCTTTAATTAAAGTGCCAATAAATGCATATTGATTTTGTTGTTGCCGTTGCCATTTTGATATTTCAATAATATATTACGCATACGTGACCGGGAAATTAAACGCATCTCAAAGCCAAAGGAAAAGAGGATTCATCTTCGAGTTGTTTTCGACCATGTTAGACTCTGCTAGACTATGTCACATGATATTTACTTAAGTTGTTAACGGGTTGAATACACGTGCTCTTATTAACCGCCAGAACTCAGCCTGAGGTATAATAGTGTATATGGTTTCTTAACTGGCTCTGTTCAGGATATCAGACGAGAACGAAGTCTTCAGCTTTCTTTAATTTTGATGCTCAAATGTAATTGAAAAACTATCAACACTGTTGGAACGAGCATGTTAAAACAAGAAAAAATCTGTTTTTTTAGCTTGCTATCTTATATAGAAGCGCAGCTTTTCAATTGCCAAAGTGAAAACTAAAATCTGTGTAGACATTTCCATCGCGTTACGAGTTATTGCGCAATTCTTGCAGATTTGCATGTCGCCTTCAAAAACATTGATATTTTCTTTGTATAGTAGCTTCACTTCTATACATGATAATAAACTAAAAACTGGTAATTTTGCTAACTTTAACATGCTTTTTAGCAGCGTTGATGATTTTTCAATCACACTCGAGTAGACCTCAGCCTCAATCAGTCTGGAAGATCTCCATGGATCGATCAGGCAATCAGTTGAACTTTTACTAATTTAGTTTAGTCAGGGCAGACTAAAAAAATAGTTTTGACTCCAGTGTTAATGCCTCAAAATTAAATTCTTAGCAAGTCCTTTTTAAGACATAAAATAAATTTTAGCCGGACGTTTTTATAAAAAAGAACCTACGAAATGAACGAGTGTATCTGGCAAACTAAAATTTAAAAAAAACTCCTGTGTCCCATCAGCACTCGCATCTCAAAGTAGCTGTTGTATTTATGTACAGAGACTGAAGATGAGAAGACTCGGAGCTGCAATATTAAAATTCGTTACTTATCCTGAAGCAGTAATAATACGCCAAAGTTTTATTGTTTTGGCAACATTTATTTTCATACATTGATGTTTAACCATGTAAAACTGATTGCTAAAAATTAAGCAACTCCACAGTCTTGTGTTTTGTAATTAAATGGACAGTATTAAATCTGTCCGCCGATCAATGAACGCGTATTTTCAACGTCCAAACAGATTGGAATTGGTAGCCCTGACGCTTGAAATGAAGAGGCATCTGCGGTACAACATTGTAGAGATAAAAACAAAATTAAAAACAATCTGAGGCTGAAAAGCTCATATTCGGAACCCAAACCTTGTTGCTATATAGCTATCCGGCTTGTTTACCAAAATCAAATGTACTGCTTTCTCAAAATACCTACTTTATAAATTTGCAATTTTAGAAGTTAACGTTTCGTTTCTTAGACTCAGCCGTAGATATGTTCCAAGCATGATCTTAATTTTTGGTATTAAACGTTTTTGTAGTTTTAAGAAAGGTTCTCATGAAAAAGCGGTGCGCATGACCATGGAGCGGAAGTAAAACATTTGTGTCGCGTGCCACACTGAGCTCACACCGAGAGAGCGATGAGTTCCTGTTCGACTAGGTTCCACTAGGGCTCCACAACAATTCATTAGGTATTACATCATCTAGTAAAAATGTCTTTCAGCGAATTGTTTCAGCAGTTTCCGTGTGAGCACAACACACACATACTCATAATATCGGAAAAGATCAGAGTGACCGCTAATATCCACACGCGTACTAGATAATTTTAGCTTTCGCTTAATGTTCTCAATTTTTAAATTCCTCTTTAGATGGCATTTTGCAGTTCTTTTGTAGTTCTGAAGACTGAAAAATAAAAGAAAATAAGAGAGCATTTTATCCCCGGTGTTAACTTAAACTATGAAATATCAAGGTTGCGTTCTTACAAAATAAAAAGCATGTATCGAATAGCATTTTTAATATTCCGCGTCAAATATATCACCCAGTAAAAGGCCTTCTCAGAACTGTCACATGCCAACCAAAATTAATATTTTGAAGTATAAACTCGTTGTGACTAGGTCAACAATTTGGACAACACCTTTAGTTTTTTGGTATTTCGCTTTCTCTAGTTTCATCTCAGCTGCATATATGCAAATCATATGAAACTGATGCTGCATGTCAGATTCCACTAAGTTTCCGTGCTGTTTTTTGATATGTATTCCAGAATTTTGAAATGCGACTTTTGCCATAATAGTGAGAAGGACGTGTTCAAATACCAGTACCTCATGAATACCAGTACCTCAATATGATTGCACATTAAAATAAGCTGAAGCATCGGTGATATTAATGTTGGCTAAAAGTGAAGACAAGATCGATGGTTTCCACTCACGAACGAAAAACGCTTGTTGCTATTTGCATACGTTGAGCTTGCTTTTCACTGATTTGGTTGTTATTACAAGCAAGAAGTCTAGTACTGTATAAATGTTTGTCTTCAGTTTGTTTGGGTTTCTGCTATTTGCATAAACCCTGCTTCACACGGAAGCATCTTGTTTTTCAGAGTGAAGTTTTGAGAGTTTCCTGGAAGCGAGCTCAAATTAACAGGTTATTAAAACTTTCTGCTAGGGCCACACAATGTCTCACTCCTGCTTTTGTTCTGACAATGTTCAAGCCTATATCACGATATGCAAAAATTCATTATGGTTTTAATTTTAAAGAACGGTTGTCACGTTCTGTGGTCTTCAGTGACAATATAATGAGATAAAGCATATTTTACAATATAAATCTTTGTTTTATGACAAGTATTGTCTTAAATCTTAATACATCTTGTACGAAACTAACATCGTGAGTTGGTGTTCCAGTACTATGCTAAATAATAGCTTTTAAAATACTTTTCATTGTATATTAAACTCTCAGAGTGCCTCTGTGACATACTGTAATTATTCCTTCATAAGCGTAATAGCACTTCGCTGTTTATTCTTCAGTTTTACTCCTTTCATTTCACTGAAAGCTCAATCTGGGTCCGGTCAAACGCATTATGAAAGTATAAAAACTTTGCAACTGAACATAAAAGGAAATTTTGAGTTTAGATTTAACTTCGTTAAAGTTGAATATAATTCTATTTTTTAAAAACAAACACCCTGCAACCGATGTTTTTGAACGTAAGCAGCTCATAAAATGCAAGCTTTAGCAAGAAATTAATAAAATAACGACTTTCAAAACTACGACATTGGGCCCTCAGGGTTTTTTGGTGATAGCGGTGTTTCTTGCCGCGATCTTTGGCTCGTGAGCTTCATGTGTTCAGTATCTAAAGGTTTTCACTATAAAACGTAAAAGGCGAAAACGTTCCAAAACACTCTGTTATAGTTTGTTGAAATTGTTCTTTATGCAGATATAACAATATCGATGCAGTTGTCATGTCATGCGATTCTATAGGGTTTTATACCACAATCCGCAGAATTGCGTCCAGACGGCAGAGAACTCCGTTTTCTCCATTGTAGCACATGTCTGAAGCCAAGCCTTTTGGTTTTCGCGATCATTACATTGAAAACTGCCCGTTAAAATGCCTCCGATCGCAGCATCTGAGTGTGCGGTGCGGGTTTCCTGGTAGAATGGCAAGATTCGTGAAAGGCGCTTGACAGAGCTTCGACTACGGTGTTCGAGTTCTCCGACACATTACACAAAAACGCGTGACAATCAACTCGCCTCGGCCGTTGTGAAACATGATCGCTGAAAGCAAAAAGTTGATGTTTTCTATCAGCGACAACGTACGATATACGGTTCATTGGTACAATTACATCCACTGTTTCAGGCTTAACGTTGTTTGTCTCCCTGATTAGGATTTCTTGTGGCGAAATAGATAAGCAGACTCGAGGCAAGGATTTTTCCTCGTGCTTGTGTTGTTCATAAAACTGTTTCAAGCATTCGTCCATCTGTTCTCCGCCGGGAGTCGACCGCTGGACTTTACCAATATACCGTACAATAAAAGCCCTTGAAGGTTCCAAGTCATATTTCTTCTTCTCACCTCCTAGTCCAAATCTTTTTAACATATTTGATTCTCAACTGATAAGTGTACTGACCAAAAAACTCTTTTGTCTTCAGCTCCAATGTTTTTGTATTTACGCCCGAGCGGTCAGATATAGATCGAGTGGTCATGTACGCGTGAGTGTTATGGTCCGTCTCACAAAAGCTCCGTTAATCCTATTTTTCTCGACGGAGCTGTGGTTTTCCCGCTCCAACCAGTTCAAGAATAAACAATAGGAAACAGTGTGGTAATTAGTCAAGTTTTGTCGATGATTGTTGCCTTACCATATAAGGTGGGCGGAAGTGACGTGTCGACGTACCGGTGCGACAGGTGGCACTTGATTCAGCGCCAATCTGTCGTTGGCATTACACATGTTGTTTCTTACGTTGACAGCGATTGGTGCGGTGACAGATGTTCCTTCTCAATTATGAATGGTTTTTAATGAGAGCAAAATAAAATTTGATAAAGCAAAAGGCAGCAGTACAGAGCATGCACAGAAATACTTCTCCGTTATTGTACACAGCCTTTTAAGATCTTTTAATAAAATAACTAATTTTAGTTATCACAACAAATTTCAAAAGACTTTAACAATATAATACGCGCGCGCTCATTGACCGTAATGCCTGAAGTGACATTTCCCCACTTTTGTTCTCGAAGTTTTTAATAGGAAATTTTTGTATGAAAGTGATAGAAAACATTCGAATTTGTAAACGATCTTTAGGAGCCGGAAAGGCGTTCCGGTTTTTGTTGAATTCTCCTTCGCACCATTGTGTGTGTCATCTTCTCACGTGTTATCAACTAAATGGTGAATATGTTTTTGTGTGAGTCGCGGTTTGTCCAAAATGTGCTGCGTGATTCGTTAAAGAGAACAAATAAAGCCGCGAGATGCTAAATTTATGACAAAATTTTCGATTAGAGAAAACTGATATGTGATTCGTATTTCTTCGTAACCTGAATAATGCCATGGAGATCATGGTATTCATAAGATAAGACGACTTTCAAGAAGATCGGTCTTTCTTTCCAAATATAATGCATATTCAATCATTAAATTGTAAATTAAATATATATTAATATTAATTATAAATGTTGTGCCACATTTTCAATTCCTGGTACAGGCCGGCTTCCTGCCAGCTACAGTAGTCTCCACTTATCTCTTATCTTATCGCTTACCCTAATAAGTCGTGTAACACGGCTGCGAGTGTCCGTATAGGCTGTGAGTGTGATATAAATTCTCTGCCGAAGTTGTAGAGTGCGAGAGAACCATAAGAGAAAAACAAGGTAAATCCGGTGATTGAGAACTCCTGGATTGTTTATATCACAGCGATCTGTCTGATCCCTCTAGGTTGAATCACGGTACAGCCCTTGTTCAGAGTCCGAAACCGAAATGATGTCAAATGATTGACACTTATCCAAAATACCTTCAAACTACCATAAAACTCAACAAACCAAAGAAATTAAGCAGACTGGTAAAAAACTAAAATATGATAGTATAGCAACAAAATCGATAAGTAGATAGTAAATTGCTGCTCTCAGTTACAAAAAATCAGAAACACTTCGTCAGTGTAGGTTTCGCAGAAAATGTTCGACGAAATTAAAGACAAAATGATTATAATAGGGTTATTGAATGGTCCTACAAAATCAGTCCCGAACTGCTCGCAAAACTGGACTTCTGCTCGAATTGCTAGCAAGATTTTGAAGGATGCTCGCTTGCTCGAAATCGCCAGTTTTCATAATTTAGTGCTCAAATGTTCGTACTCGCACAAAATAACAATGTGCTCACAGATGCTCGCAGAGACCATTCGATACTCCTTATAATCAGAGTCCACCCGTTGTCCATAACAACAACAGTTGAAAAACCTGTACCAGCTGCAAGCAAATCATGTTTTTAACAGGTGATTTCTAATACTTGGAAAGGACATAAGGTTGGAGTTGAAATGGAAACGTTTGTAATGTTTCCTAACGTCTCCACATATTCAATAAAATTATGAAGTTTTACGAGATATACATCGACACCTACAAGATTGTCTGAGTACAGCTTTCTTCATTTTTGATGACTGTCGTTTTATTCCTTAGTAATAAATTATTTTATTTCAGTACAAAATCTGAGCCATGGATGTGTTTTACTTGGCCGTTTTTGACATATTTTAAGCCTAGTTATATAGTCACCCGACTCTTCATCGGCGAGTATACTTTGTCAAATAGCTTTTTCGGTTGGCTTTCAGTTGCAAACAACTCATTCAAAACATGAACATAAATAAAATTTAATGTAGTTTCGGTAACGTAGCCAGCCACAAAACAAGACGAGGAAAAATGCGCGAGTGTCGGAGGAGGAGCACAGATGACTATAATTTTGTTTCGGGTAATCTTTTTCTCTGCGTTCAGCTGTTTTGGTTTTATCAATCCGGTAAATGCAAACGCCGGTTTTGAATTCTTCCTGACTGTTATCGAGTCTGTTGTCTCAGCTCAGTGGCCTTACCGTAACCATAATCTTTTTAAAGGTCATCATTATTGAGCATTCAAAGAAAACAAAAGACACGATACTCCTCGAAACAACAATCGAAACAACAGTTACGTAACTTAAAATACGTAACAACAGTTACGTAACATTACCCCTTTACGTAACACTACACCTTTATGTGGTCAGTCGTAGACTGACCATCCCGAAAATTCCCGTAAGGCTGGCCGACTGGGTGCCGTGTCTCTCAACCTTATACCTCGGGCCATTGGCGCTCCAAGGTGGCGGACGCGCCAAACAAAGTCAGTGAAGTTTTTTAAAAATATGGTGAACAACTCCATATATAGCGACCACAAAAATACATTGTGGGATGTTTGCGTGGCGCAGCAGCAAATTCAGCAATTTTCACTTGAAGAGGAGAACATTTTTTCGTCGTGAAGATATTTTCAAAACTGCATATTGCTTTGTAGTAGACACTGGTGAAAAACAAAACAATTGACTACATATGACCTCCACGGGGCTAATATATATTTTTTACAGCCATAGTGCCGCACCTAGCCACAAATATGTTTTTGAAAAAGGTGCTATTTCCAATTATAGTATTAGTTAGTTAAATATAACTAAATATATACCTAATCTTTATTCAAAAGAAGCTTTTATTTCCTCAAGAATTGAAAATGCAATTTTATCCGTAATTCCAAAGCAATTCAGTTAATTCTGCAAACTTGGTTATAAAATCTATTTTTAAAAAGAAACATTTGAAAACGGAGCATGGGCATGTCTGACGTCACAGTTTGTCACAGTTTCCGAGAAAAAAGTTCCTGGCGCAGGTTTAATTGCAAACAGGAAGAATTTCTCGGCCACTATTAATTGCATCATTAAAAGCTGTTTGGTAAAGGCCGGAAAAACGTAAAGGAAGGTTGAAACATACAATATGTTCTGATTTTCTCCGTCATATGCGTACCAATTACCGTGTAAATCTTGAACGGAATTTTGATGGTCATGGTTCTGTGTTTACCATTAACCCTCGGACGTCCAAGGTGTTTATCGTAACAAATTAACC
>JANSTQ010164188.1:0-10582 GCA_026167885.1 Bergia puertoricense
TCGGAAGGTATGTCTCGTGTTCTCCCGAATATAAGTCGAGGTCGATTTTTTGAGCCCATTTTCACGTCCAAAAAATTTGACTTGTACACAAGTATATACGGTAGTTATTATTAAATGTGTTAAATTAAAGTGCTGTACAAATATCCCAAGTAATTCCTTCTGAGTGATAGCCCTAGAAAGAAAATGGGCCCACACGGAGAAAAAGAAAAAAATCTCTGACCCTGGCGGAAATTGGAACCACAACCTCCAGAACAGATCACCGTTGCTCTACCAACTGAGCTACAAGGCCAGCTGGGAGCTGGTCATGGGTAATTAAGATAGTAATGTGCAGCAATGAACACATGAGTGAGGGGGTAACCATTATGCTGAGGGGCCAAACCTTCATGGTTACCCCCTCAAATACGGGTATACCGCCATCTAACAATTCCACTGAATTAAAAAAAAATATCCACTGGAAACAACACTTACCAGGAAATGGGAAGAAACTCTTCTCTGTTTCCTGTATTGTCTGGGTCAGTTTTGTGCTGAGCTGTGTGCTGAAGTCACTCATTTTCTTGGCATAACCATTGACTGTGGCACTGGGATCGCTTTCCTCAGATACTGGTTTAGTCACATTGATGGTTGTTTTCTTAATGCTACTTAGCAGACCTAAAATGAAAAAAAAATAAAAATAAGGAGTGGTAATATAATGTAATGTGCACTCTATCCTCATTTATTATTTTACTGTTTAAGCTGAATCACGACAAAAAGTCTAGTATATACTTAATTAGTATTAACCAAACAGGTGTACATGTATAGCATTTTTCGCATGCTCTGATTGGTTCATCAAACACTGAATATCCCATGCTGTTCACTTCAGTCACTCATGCACAGCTTACAGTACATGTATATAGCTTCTTATCACTAGCGATACCACTGACTGTGGCATCCCATATATACAGTAGTACTTTACAATAAATTGTATATTTGGCACAAATGCCTGTCATTTACAGTATTGATGTAAAGTCTTAATTATAAACACCAGTCAACCTTCAACAGCGGTCAACAAAGCACTGAACTCACCCATCATTGCTTCTGTTCCATTATTCAGAATCCGATTTGCTTTCTCCACATTGCTGCCTGATGCAGTGGACACGCTGATCTGTGACGAGTTCTCTGACACAACTGTTTGATCAGTATCACTGGCATCTTCCCCCAGGGGGGATTGTTTGTTCTTATTCAGGACAGGTGACGGTGGGTTGGAGACAGAGTACATGAGTTCTTCTGTTTCTTCATCCTGGACAGAGTACGAATCCTCACTCAGAGAACCAGTTGCCGAGTCATTCATTGGTGCTACTTCACCATTTCCAACCCTATAAAAAACGGTTGTGAGAATAAAGGGTGCTATGATCACACAATCATGTGCTTTCTAGTACTGTATGAAAGGCAAAATTCTCTAAAACTATTTAAAAGAATTAAGTATGGACTGTTTAGGAGAATTTAGCTACCGGTACATGTACACATTATACAATATCATGTTTGGTGCTGAAAGGGCTAAAAACCAAATAAAATTTCCAGTATGCAAGTTGTTTGAAGGCTTGCATCAGCCACATCTTACTTTGAAGAGATTAGTATCTTCTCATGGCTGTTTTATGCTGTTCAACTACAAAACTATCTGAAAATTTATGAGTCATGATTGGTTGTAAGTATCTATAGGTAATAGCATGATGTGTAGTGGTACTTGGCATAAATAACATGAGTGATATTTCAAAGTTGTTCTACTAAATTTCACGAGCCTATGGCTCGTGAAATTTGGAACAACTTTGAAATATCATTATACTAATACCTGAGAAATTTCTGCAACAGCATCTGTTTATTTTGTCTCGCGCATTTGAATGGGTTTGTAATTTTCATATGTAGGTATTTAAAAATTACGCTGAAATACCACTGCTCTCGACCAATCAGATTGCAGAAATTTTTTAGGTAATGGTATAAACATCTGTAATACTACTTTTAAAAGCAAATTAGAACACCCAGGGGAATGAAAACAGGAAGATTCCATGATGATAACAGTAAAAAATTAACTGAATAGTACATGAGTCACAACTACAAAGAATTAAATCAAGTCAGTCACTTATAAGTCAATGTACACGTATACCCATACATTCCGTAAAAACAAAAAACAATTCATGGTTGTCAATTTTATGTACTGTATTTTCTTGTGTACATGTATAAGTTGACTCTTTAGCACCAAAAACACAAACTTGACTTATACACGGATAAAAGAAAACAAACCTATAACAATATGTTAACAGCAGAAGAACTTGGTGAACTATTTGGGGAGAATGAGGATGAAGAATTTGAAGGCTTCTAGAGTGCAATTAAGAAGCTTTATTTAAACAGCTCCTTTAGGAGCCACCAAATATTGCAAAAGAAATGACCATTGTGACTTTATTTGTTGTTTTTCTGTGTCATGTTTATTTGTTGCTGAAGTTTTTTTTAACTCTGCAAATTGGGCATAAATTCAGTATTTCTGTTGCTTGATCTTGTAAATATGGGGATAGACTTATACACGGAAATTCAAAAAGTTCCTATTTTCTAGCTACAAAAGGGGGGTTGACTTATATGCCATATATCAATTTATACACGGCAAAATACGGTATCAGAACTCTTGTCCATTTAAGGAACTCCTCTCTCTTCCCATTTCATTATCGTTCATTTCAAGAGAAATCCAAAATAATGCTTTTCAGACATAGCAGTTACAGACTGGAGAAGTACAATGTCTACTTAATAAAATGTAAATAATTTTTATGCAATACTACAATTGGTTGCGACTATGTTAATCTTTAACAAAACAAAAAAAATGTATCATTTAAGCAAAAACTGTACCTGGTGTTGATGACTGTAGGATCTCCGTTTTCTGGACTTGACAGAAACGTTCCATGCCAAGCCACTGACTCAGGACTGGAAAATGACACCTGGACATCAGCAAGTGGTGAGGAAGCCCTTACAGGTGAGAATGGTGGGTGCTGCGAGCCAGTGGGTGTGGCACCATTAATTTCACCACTGACCATCTGTGCCACCAGATCACTAACAGAGCTATAACAGCTGCTGCTGTCATCATCTTCGTCATTGTTGGGCGTGGCCTCATCTTCGTCAAAGATCAAAGTTGGTTCATAATCTACATCCAACCACGGCTGTGTACACATACTTGACTCCTCATCGTAAACCCGGTAATGAACAGCTTCCAAGAACTCTCCATACCATCTGGACTTGTCACCAATAATCTGTGGGTCATACATTCCTAAAGCAAAAATACATAAGACTAGTTTAATTTGCTGTTATGTTGAACTTTAATTTGTTTTAACTGTTGTTTTGCAGTAAGGCAGTAAAACAAACAATACTCTGGATGTATTATTAATTTTGAAAAAAAAATAAACAAAAATAATTTTAAAAGAATATTTAAGCTCCACCAATAAACAAGTCAATCCAACCACACTGCAGAAAATTTGCAAGGACGGTCTACTGTAGCTAAAAATAGTGCATTTGTTCTTTGCTATACACCATCAATGAGTTTAAAAGCTGCACAATCATTACTGTATGACAGGTAAACCTACCTTTCATAATTTTGAGGTATGCTGTGTTTATTGGGAAAATACTGTATTCTCCAAAGTATTCCAAAGCCTGGAAAAAGCAGTTTTAAAAAAAATGTCATGAGAAAGTTTAATTAAACATTTTCAGCCCCAATCTGGCATTATGTGTTGCTAAATTCTCCTAAGCTATAACCTTGCTTTCCTTAATTAACTAGTTTGGGATAACTCCATTTTTTCATAATAGATAGTTTGTTGCAGGGGATCAGATTCTCTGTTCTCACAACCAAACAACTTATTTTGTACTGATGTAGTAAGGAGAAAATAAATGTTGATAAACTGGATGGGGCTGAAAGGATTAATATCCTAATGGGCAACACAATGCATCAGTAAGTACTAGTTTCATAATACACTTTCATATTCATAATAAATTATTACTAATAATATATATACAGTTGAACCCTGCTATTTCGATCTCTCAGGGGAAATGAAAAATAGTTCGAAATAGCGGGGGTTCGAAATAACTGATAGTAAATGACTGAAAATTAAGGCCAAAGGAATTCGGTCTGACTTCAAAATAGCGGGGAGTTCGAATTAACCGAGTTCCAAATAGCAGGGTTCGATTGTAATTTATATGTCAGAGAAATACTAATGCATGGGGCATGTAAAGCCTGGTGGTATTAACTAAATAAATACAATAAACTATAAAATAAAACAATTTAGCAATTGAACAATGTGACCTTTGATCTTGAGTTGTATTGCATGAGATACAAATGAAAAACTTGACTGGACAGCCTATGTGACAATTTTAAGTAACTTTTCAAAATAATGGGAAATTTCTAGTTTTTCTTGCAGCTAGACTGTCTCTCAGACTAATCTTACTTTAACAAACAAATTTTCTTGTCATTTTTTTCTTAGTTTATAAATTCAAGAAGGGAAGGAGTTCCAAGGAATTTTACTCCCTATAGAGACTACAGTATATAGGTTTTACTTGCTATTATGGAAATTATAAGGTTCTTTGGCTGTCAAAAGTAAAATCATTTGGTCATGTTTTGGAGGAAATTCAACCTGGAACACAAGCACTTACAATGTCACTGTTGGTTAAAATTATTAGATGAGTCCAGTGGCCTCTGTTATACAGCAAGAAAGTGGAGAATTGAAAAACTTAATTTGCTTACATGTATAGCTCATGTAAAGAATAAGGATTTAGCTACCAACCTGGCTGTTTGCAAGAGCCTCTGCAAACTCTGTTGGCTGCACTCTCGACCTGAGGAAAGAAGCTTTCTGTAAAGCAACAACAGGCCGAGAGTAGAGACGAAGAGTTCTTGTATGATCACTCAGCTTTCCAGCAACATTAGCTCCCATGAAAAACTTCACCATGGCAACACGAACGGCGACATCTATAGCATCAACATCATTACCAAAGATAAAGTTGTTGTCATTCAAATCTTCAAGACTGATCTTATCTGAAAGTGAAACATCGTCATGTGGCACCGGATCTTTAAGATTTGCCACTGTCTGAGGTGACATGCTCAATGTCTGGAGTGCCTGCAACATGAGAAAATTATTAAGTCACAGAACTTCAATTGGGACCTTTGTTTTATAATTTTTAAGAATAATATGTTCTCATTTCATTTTTAGGATCCAGCTTATTTATCTTTCCATGGTCAATTAGGGTATGTATTGATTGAAGTCTAGATTTTTTATAGTACCTACATTCTGGATGCTTAATAAAGAACTTACAATTGTTTAGATATTCAATTGTGATGTATTTGTCATGATGTCACTTAAAATAGACCAGTAAAGAAACTTGACTCTACCCCCTATTAATTCAGCCAATTTTTCATGGCCTGTTAATGAATGTATTAATGAGGTTGCAAGACAGTGCAGTATACTTTTTCAAGGTAATGTAAATAATGTATATTTACCATTTTCAGTTGTCTTATCAAAGTCGAGCCCTCTGGTTCTGGTAATGATGGCAATTCATCTGCTGTCAGAGGAACTGTGATCTGCAAGGTTTAAAGGTGATGTTACATGAGAGGAAGATTTTTCACGCAACGTTGTTGCAATAAAAATTGAGTTCCTGTAACATGGCACATGGTTACAATTTTCAGTGCTATTTTGTTGCAGCAACATGTTGCACGTTTTTGAATAATGTTCAAAAACTCACAACATTGTTGTCAGAAGGTTGTTGGAGTTGGTAGCATGTAAAGCTGATGTTACACAGTATGATATTTAGTGCAACATTGTTGCACAAAAAATCGCACCGTGTAACATCACCTTAAATAATAATTATGTACAGAAAGAAAATAGCAATAAAATAATGTTCAATTTATTTTATATTAATATTAAATTTAACAATGATAAAATAATTAATAAATAATTATATAGTTAAACACAGTTTTCAATTAACTGATTGCTTTGTAAGAAACAAGATATCAAACACCTGAAACTCAAGTTAAAAAACTTTGCTGTATATTGTTTTCTCAACACAGTTCTTGGTGATTGGTGGATGATCAAGCATTGCTTTGAAATCATGTTTGATATAGCGCATTAAAGTTGTGACCTGTAGGGTTCAGGCACTTTTCAGATACTGAATCCTGGGACCTCCTAGGGCAAATGGATTCAAGGACTTTCAAGGACTTTTACCTAGTACTGAATTCAGGGACTTTTACTGTTCATTCAAGGACTTTTAGGCACTGAATTCAAGGACTTTTGCATTCAGAAATCAAGGACTTTTAGGGACTTTAACTGTTTGTACTAAATTTGAGAACTTTTAAGCACTGAATTTTCAAACATTTTTAAGGTCCACAAACCTAAATTCAAGGATTTTCAAAAACCTTAATAGCCAAAACCTTACAGATCAAAGGATTTCAAGTCCTTGAAAAATGCATTTCAGTAACATGTTAACCATGTACTAGTTTCTGACCAATACCTTGTTTGAGTCTAGATCTACTATCCACACATCGCCTGGCATCTGGAAGCCGGTACTCTTGTACCTGAAGAAACTAGCTGGAACGCCAATCACATACGGGGTTGGGGCCAGCAGCAACTGTTCGGCATTATTCATACATGTCGGCAATAAGGGAATTATTGGAAACATGTATTCCAAGGGGTACATCAGCTTTGTCAAAGCCATTATTGTCATGGTAAGTGCATTATAATCCCTGGACTGAAATACTACCTGGCAAAGACAAGATTACTTTTTTTAGTTTGCGCTAATTAATTAATTAGATGTTTGTACTTTAAATGAGCTGTTTCTGCTTTATTTGCTATATCATGATTGTCTAATAATTACATGGCTCAACATCAATGCTTGCCCAATGGCCCCAAGACACTTTTGCCTGTATGGGACAGTAACTTTTGAAAAACAGCTTCACAATGGGACTGGCAACTCCTTTAAAAAAGTTGCTAAATTGTAAATTCTGTAAATGAGAAAATACCAAGTTAGATTTTTGACACAATATAAAAACACTTGTCATGTAATAAATAGTGAAAAAATAAATCTATTACTGGAATATGTTATTTTGTGTAAAGCACACAACGTTTCGCCCAGTAATGCTAGGCTTCTTCAGGTTTTATGATCACTGGCCGAAATGTATCTTGGGATGTGACGATTACCATAATATTGACCTGTCAGTCAATATCAGGGTATTTGTTACCCAGACAGCATCTACTTAATATGTCATCCGTGAAATTGACAAGGATGAGACTGCGCAGACCACCATGATGTTTAACTGACAATTGTCATAATTAAATTTTCATGCTGGGCCAGCAAATTCTGAACTTTTCTGGCCTACTGGGCTAGTGATATAAAATGCTTAAATGTCAAGCCCTGTAATTAAATATCAATTTCACTGGCTCTATAATGTTCATAGACCTGCTTTTAAGCATTATTTTTTCAGTTAGCTTTATATATTTACAAATATTTCCGTTGACCAGCCTGTATTGCATAGCGAAGTCACAGAACTCTTTTTTTTTTAAAAAATTAAACTTTCTTGCCTCATTTTTATGGCAAAGGGACTTTTCAATTATTGCAATTTCAAGGATATTTTCTTGACTTCAAGGACTTTTTAAGGAAATTGTATGCTTCCAAGGACTTTTCAAGTCCCGTAAGTTTGGCTTTGCGTGTGCCTTATATGGTTAAACCAAAATCAATTTCTAATCCCTTCCATGCAATCAACACTTGAACTTATTTCAGTCCCTTATCCAACTCCCCTTCACAAGAAATGACTCTTTTCCACACACATAACATTTAGAATAATAAATTAATATAATTTTTTAAATTTAAAACCACTAACAATCTAAAATGTGAAACTGCATTTCCCCACTAAGTTCATGTCAAATTAAGTTAAAAATAATATTGGACTCACTATTACATATTACATAATTATGGCAGAATTCTACTGGACAAGTGTTATGATTGATCAAGATTAATAATATATATTTTTCTTTGAGAACTTTCCTTCCTTTCATGTATCTAGATGTATAATTAATTCAGTCTCAACATCATAGCCACATTGTCAAATGATTCTGAAAAGATAACCTGGATCAATTTTTTATATAAACTTGAAGTTTTAATTTTTTACCATTTTATATACAGTTTTTATCTTCAGTTGGTGAATTATGTCAAAACAAAAGAATAACCTGACTGAGTTTTCTTTAAATATAATCTTTGATTTTTTAAAATTTATTTGTTGGGAAATTGTGAGAAAGATAAATAATTGTCAATATCAGGGGGAAAAATAAAATTAGTGGAGTTGCCAGGTATTGATAATTATGAATCCAAAGTAGGTTCTACTTTCAAGCGCTAATTGCATCCCTCTCAGAATGATTAAAAATTGCATGTTTCATAAATCAGTTATGACACTTTTCGTCAAAATGTTGATTTCAGTGTTGCACTTTTAGCACAAAGTCAAGTAGATCCTTTTTAGATAGAGAAAATCTGTTTAACTTTTAATATATATTACATAGACTGACCGTGATTTCAATAAAATACGAGTTCGTGAAATGACCTGTGGGACAGATATTTTCAGCTCACACGCAGCTCGCCGAAACAAAACAATGGCAAAATATAAAAATTGTTGAAACAATGGCTTACGGCATTAAAGCGAAATTGATCGATTTCGCACGGGTTTTTTCACCAACACAATAAAAAGCAGTGAGTGTAATTTATATATATTTTGACGTAGAATTTTGTACCCAATAACACATATTAATCTGACCTTGAATAAAAGAACAACGGTCGACACGACCATGCAAAATGAATGATCAAACATTCGATTCAACTGAATACTACTAAAGTAAATAAACATCAATACCTTGTGTTCCAAAAGAATGCAGGTTAAAACCTTTAAGCAAGTTTCTACTCCAAGTAGCTCGAAGGGGATATGCACTGGAAAGTCTATGAGGGGAAATCTGTAAGATTCCGGCAGTGCGAAGCTAAGCGGTGGGTATGAGCTTCGGGCAAGCAATTCGACCTCCACTCGAGTTCGCCCAGGAATTGCTGACGGAGCCTGAAGCAACCTCTGCAGCCAGGTTTCCACATCCTCAATATCTCCTGCAAGCGGACTGATTTTCGGATCCTCGCTGCATGTCAGCACAGACCAGCTATGCAAACCCGGTATAAAGTTATCGTTCTTGTCATATTTTTCTTCTCCAACACGCGTGTCGATAAGTTTTCTGAGGAAAAACAGGCACTCCCTAAAGGTTGAAAAAAATGGATGATGCGATACGATACACAACGAAGTAAGAGTCATACAAATTTCCCTTTTATGTTTGCCCGATCTCCGCCGTTTCTTGCTTGTAGCGCAGCTTTCCTTCACTTCATTTGCACTGCTTTCCCCGTACAAGAAATTTGCACACGGTCTGTATATATTCATACACACTCCATACCGAACTTTGCCCGTGTCTTTCTCGGTCAAAGTAAATACGAAAGAATTCGCTTCTCGCAGAGAGAACTTCTTGCATACTGTATTACAGGCTTCTGGCTGACAGAAGAACACAACATCTGCTGGTAGAGGAAAATCTTCGTGATCTTTCTGAGGAAAACGGCGAAGCAGCTCAGGTGTTTCTGTTTTGTCAAGTGAAGGCTGCCGTACTCCTACCACAATAACATAGTCTATGAGTCGCTTGTGTTTTAACGACTGATTATACACATCTGCCATGAAAACAGCCTTTGAGCATCGTCAAAATATATATCTATAAGAGTTTGGCTCCCGATTGCCTTTAGAATAACGTTTTTGGAAAATTTCAGGATAATTGTCCAAGTTGTCTACTACCATCGCTTGCATCCGCCATTTTGTTTTGTCTGTATGAACGATGCGATATTGAAACGAGAACTTCCCGCTTGCTTCACGTTTTCTCACGCATGATAACCAACGGGTGACGTCATGAGATCATAAACTGCATGAATAATTTACAGCCTTTTAAAATTCCGGCGGACTCCGCAATTCGCTAGTATTTTTGCACTTTTCAGAAAACAATTTTTAAAAAAACGTTTAATAGTTTAGTTAATACAACTTTAAAGGAATATTTCTTTTAGTTTTTTACACTTTGAAGTTGCTCAGAGTTTTGGCCATTCTTCAAGAACTGTATTAAATTCCATAACTACATACTTTTCAAACAAAACTAAGTTATCAAAATAAATGTTTTCAAATGAAATATGCAAAACTATTGGGACATTGATAGTCAAATATGTAATTTGTCACCGCTTAATTTACAACAAAATCTAGAGAGGGGGAGGGGTGGGGGGCATAAGAGAAATTCGGCATCCTCAGATTCAAAATCGCTTTAAAGTTGTGAACTTTGTCTCTGGTTCCATGGTATCAACTGACGGAATAGGAATAATGTGGTTTCTGGGCAACTGTCCTCCTACCTTCCCCCAAGCCTTAACCCAAAGCTAACCCTCACTTAAATTCTATATCTGACCTAAGCTTTAATAGGCCCTTTGCAGCTAGAGATCACATGGTACAAAATTCGCCAAACTGGAAGGCAAAAGAATGTGACAAACT
>JANSTQ010164210.1:0-5000 GCA_026167885.1 Bergia puertoricense
GTCGGTAATTTTTATTTTCTACTGGCTGTCCTGATAAGAAAATGCAATAATATTTTGTACTGCAGAACGTGTCGGCAGCATTACACTCACTATCAGTGACTTCTAGTAATAACTTGTATTAATAAAATCATAAAATCTATAAAACTCGGAGAAGAATGCGAAAGGCGTTGAGGGAAGGTTCAGCTGTGAGCTTGGCAATTCTTTTTACAGTCGTTAACAAATTTGACATTCACACATTTGCGCATGTTTTCCATAGTCTTTCCAAAGGTACCAGTAGATAACGCCTGCAACATTGCAAATCCGTATAGATTATTTACGCCCAGGAAAAAAAATATTCTTTCTTCATCAGGATGGAATTCAGGTAGGTAAGGATTGTTTGCTTTGCCATAGCGATTGGAAATCATGGATATCGTAGATCTTCAAATCAAAGAACAGGTAATGTCAGGGTCGATGAGATCAAGCTCGCTGTCAGTCATCTTGAGGCAGGCTTGCCAAGCCAAGCCCGTCCAGGGGAAGTGTAAAAATGACAAGGATGGAGTTCGTAATAGTCGAAACAGATATTACTAAAGTTCACGAAGACATTGGCAAGGACAAGCATATCGGACGTGAGGTAGAGATCGTGATACTCCCCCATATTGCTAATGTTGAAAGTGGAGTAGACTCTGTGCGAGATTATAATCTTCTTCGCTGACTCCCTCATCTCGAAGCTGACTGAAAAAGGCTTGTCTATGAGGAAGATGGGTTTCTTGAAATTTCTGGCACAATCCATGTAGTCATAGGGATAGACACCCTTGCGAAAAAGAAGTCGGATTTTCACTTCACGTTCTACATGTTACTGGAGATGTGCGATGTTTGAGGATCCGTCCTTGGCGAGATTGGAGAGAAGACGAACAAGCCAGGAGTTCATAAACTGAAGAGAATCCACAAAACGAGAAAGAAATGTGTTTCTTTACATTGTTCGGAATACAGTATACTTTCGTGTCGTTGAGTTTGCCCAGTCTCTGCATAATGAGACGACTGTTGTACCCCTCAGATTGTGAAAGATGACGAGAATGTGACCAGTGAATTTGTGATCGAGGTTGCATTTGTTATGGGCAGGACCTCGGTATTTGCTGATGAGGTGACATGGCCTGGCCCGCAGGGCTCGTTGCAAATGTGGCAGTCAGCAGTTCCTGGACAGGCATGTTCTTCTTCACTGGTTCTAATGGGGATTACATGACACGGTATTTCCTATATTTGTTTTTCTGCTTCTAGCACAGCCTGAAAAAACTTGTCCACAGCATTGGGACCTCGAAAGGCAACTTGAGGTTTTACTGAGGCGTTCCAGTTCGCAGACCACCGAATACTAAAATCCACACGCCTCATGAACTTTTCTGTGGAAGACTTAATGGATTGTGCGGAACATATTGAAGCTTTCAAAGTCAGCGTAGATAGTGAAGGGGACTTTGAGCCTTTTGTAATAGTCTTTGAACTGGAGACTACTGCCTACGGGAGGTAATTTTATTGTTAGGGCCATGGGCACAACAGTGGGTAGGCTATTTACGAAGAAGGCCATACTTGCAGTAAAACATCTGACCCTTATGTTTATTCAGATAAGAGAGAAGGCGCTTGAGATTCATGTCTGACATATTGTTGTCATTATTTCGGTTTTGTAGTACCGCTCCCTTATCTTTTATTTTCTCTGGCACATGAAGGTATCTTGAGGCTTTAATTTGTGTGTACTTGGCTATGTGAAGATCCAGATGGAGAACTTTAAAATTTATAGGTGATTGAATTAGTTAGGCATTAACTATGTAGGTGTCCTATATTTATATTATAATAATAACAAATACAGTTTAAAACTAAAAAAATATAAATAAAAGAAGAGTACTTACCAACGAGAACTAGTGAATGTTTCTTGATAACAGATTACGATATTGTCCAAAGTGGCCTGGTCAAAGCTCGTACCACTCAGCTCTCGGACGTTTGAAAATGCCAAGCCGTAAAATTTGGATAGTATTGGTTACCAAAAGTCGAAGCATAATCCCTGCTCGGAGAGGCAGTTGCAGCTGTTGATCATCCATCACCAATCCATGTTGCATGGAGTGTTGATAATGAAAAGACTGCTCATATATATATATAAAAAATATAAAAAAATTCTAAAAATAGATTTTAAAATTTGAAAATTGATGAGTTAGCAAATAGACAGACAAAGACGTTAACCCACCTGATTAATTTGTGTTAAAGCAGGGGATGGAAAAAAAAACGTTTTTTATCACGTCGCGTCCATTGCCCACACCACAAGCATTGGTGTTTGAAGAAAAGTGCTTTAGTATAGCTTTTTTGTCAGGTGCTCCATTTCCTCATTTACCCAAAGCCATATATTAAAGGTTGCTTCTACGAATACTTTCTTTATCTTTGACAAAATAATTTCTGTTTGTTGAACATTTTTAAATTATCGGAACCCCTTTTATAATGGTATGGTTGAACAAAAACTATTTGTGGAAACCAAAAGGTAATCAGAAAGATTAATTAGTTATACAGAAAGCGACTTGAAGTGCTTTACTTAGATATTTACAAACGATGATTGCAAGTTAGTGAGTTGTCACTCTATATTTCTTGTTGCAACGCATTTCTGTTATCAAGAATAACATAAGAAGAAGCATAGTTTCCCTAACCATCCAAAGACAACAAAAATTAATGACTTTGGCATTTAAATGGCAAAAACACCTGGCCCAGAGAATTGAAAGTCGGTTCTCTGTGGTAGCTAACAGGTTAAACTAGTTGGCAGGAAATTAACGAAACTTAGTAGTGAAAATAAATTGTTCTTCGAAAATGAAACGAAAACGGAAATGGAACAAAAACTTTCCCTCTTGGGCCTGCGTACTAATCATTTGACTTAAAGTACATTGAAAATCTTTAAAATGATCAATTACTTTACTGCTGCCCAAACTTAACTAGCAACAAAAAATAAACTAAAAAGGCAGCATTACATTGGACTATTCCTGAAATTACAGAAGAACCGATTTGATATTTTGTAAAAAAAGGAAGACAAATACGTAAAGCTCAGCTCAAAACCAAAGCAGTTAAATTTAGCTTTCGAGATGGCTGGGGAACTGTAGGTTTGTGGGACGACTGGAGAATCGATGATGGCAGATTGCCGATGACTTATATCGGCAGGGATGGTATATGTGGTTGGTCTAGAGCTGCGGGTGTTATGTTTCTTGTAGGTCGCTTCCTGTGTTTTACTGGTTGAGGTGTTTGGTAATCAGCTCACTTGGCTCAATAAGGGACAGTTTCAGCAACTGCCCCGTAACATGGCCGAAACTTTGCCTGTCTTTCACAATAACATTTTTTCCAGGGGTCACAAGATATCACCCCGTTGGGTTGTTATGACTCATTGAGTTCTGAAATCAGTTGGAGATAAAGAATATAAAACAACTAAGGACCTCATTTATTTACTATTCAAGTTAAAAGTGTTTGTCAGAGACGTTCTACAGGGTTCCAGAAGTATTGCTATGAAATTTATTTGATATGCAGAAGGGGAAAAGAAGTATTAGGTCTGTCTCGAGAAATGTTCGTCGTTTGTTTTTTTTATTGACTTGAAAGAGATTATTGTTTTTAGAGTTAGTCTTCAAACCTCCAGCGTCATGGAGGAAGATATTTATAATATGTTAAGGATAGTCATTCAGCAGCAACAAAGGTAAGTAAATTCAATAAATTGTTATACTCAAACTGAAAACAAACGAGCTCGACCCCAGAAGTAAGTTTGTGTCTTACAGGATTTGCGATTGGCTTCAAGTTTTGACCAATCTGCGATCAGGTTTTTCCAAATGGCACATGTTTGCTTGTGAAGACAAAATTTGATGGTCAATGATTAAACACAAGATGCAGAATAACTAGTACTGTTTGATGATTACAGCAAAATATGGAAACATTGCTGCACAAGGTCCTTGAATTTGATGGAAAAGGTCCTTGAAAGTCCTTGAAAGACCTTGAAAAGTCCTTGAATCTCTTTTTCAAATAGGAGTGGGAACCCTGACAGTTAGATCTCTTTTACAGACGTCCTTGAAGCGAAGCTTTGGGCGACCGTTGGTAGTAATATTTGTTGTGCAACTGAAGTTTTTGCAATGGCAGAAATGTTATCAAGGAAACGTAATTCATACTATTCATACTATTCCTCCATTTTAGAAGATGTTCAATGAAAACGCATCCTCCGTCACTTGGTCGAAATGGAACTGTTACAAGAGATAGGAGAGAAAGTGTTGCACAAACAGCTGGTAATTTTTAGAACTGCCAGGCACCAACCTTGTGGTGCCCCGCATCCAGCCAAAGCTTCTGAACTTGCTGGCGGCTTGTAAAGTGGTGTAGCTTGGTTGCACCAATCTTGTTGGTCAAGATGAGAACCTGTAAGACAAGAAGTTATAATCTATAATACAGTGACCAGTAATGAAATGTATCAGATACAGTAAATTAAAATATTAAGTATTTCAAAGAAGCATTCTACCAATGTTATCTCGGTGCGATATTGTTCTTTTGATTTTTTTACAAATATTGCCACCGTCCATTCCTAGATATTTATAGAGGTCTTTGATGACATCTTTTACTTTGAAGTCAGGCACGTGGTTCTCCTGCTACTCCGGCCCCTCATCCACCAGCTCTTCAGTATCGCCCCCATCCACACTTTTCTCTTTGTAGTCTTCATCATCATCATCCGCCGCCATATCCATCGTCATCTTCATCTCCACCCCCATCACCATCATTTTGACCATCGCCACTAACATCATCAATACTTCCTTTTCCATCTTCTTCTTCACATTCATCTTCGCTACCTCTATTTCATCTTCATCTTCTACACTACTTGCATCCATTACACTACCTCCACCATCATCACTATACATCTGTTGAAGAGAGGACAATCCACTGAGAAAACTATTCCAAGCGCGCTTATGTCAAGAAACTCGGCTGGTTGAATCTTTGATTGAATTGACCAACACATCAGTTGCGTAAAAGTTAATTTG
>JANSTQ010164210.1:10000-20631 GCA_026167885.1 Bergia puertoricense
TATTATGTATATACCCTGCTTGAGGTTGAAAGGTTGTCTGAAGTCCACTGACTCACTTGCTTGAAAAAGAGTAGTTTGGATAGAAAATTTTACTCTGCGTTGTAAATCTTTATTTTGCAAACTTCTCAAAGAATTTGCCACATCTCTACCAAAAACATCCCATTCATCTTCCTTGTTGTCTGCATCTTTTGCCAATTCTGTAAGTGCAGTAGCTGCTGTCTCCATCCATGATGTTTTTTCTTCTTTTTTGGATGTTGCGGCTCACTTACGACACTGTCAACTTCACTGCCTGTTTCGTCCTCAAATGAGGTTTGTTCGCCTGAGAGATGTTCGCCTTCTTCCGAGTTGCAAAAACTTGGTCTGTTTGAAGTTATAACTTCAAGAAATTTACATTCATGAAAAACTTCCATTGAGAAACGTAGACTTCCTTAGCTCCAGTTCCAGTTTCCACACTTTTTAAAATTATCTCATTTCTTCACGGAATGACGTCCTCAAACTCTGTATTTTCACTAAAAATAAATATAGATTTTAAACGATTTCAGTTATATGGACTAACAGAGCTTCAGATGTTGGCTTAACAAGATGGCCAAAAGCTGTCTTTAAAACATAATGTCTCTTAAAGGAATTTGGTGACCTCCATTATTTGTTTCATTTTCCGAATCTAGCACTCAAAAACCATCTATGGTCTGAATTTTTAAAAACTTTTATCGACAAAAAATGCACGATCGCACTACCTTCAAGCCCAACTTACCTTTCAAACCCGGCAAGGCCAAGTCTGGCATTTCTTCGCGAAGGCCCTCCAGCATTTCATCGTATTCCCTTTTTTTAATATTACGATTTCGATGGGATTCGTGTTTTGTGTTCCACAGGCTCTCTCGAGTATGCAGTAAATCTAATAATAGAGGGACTGTTTTATCGCTCCAATTTAACTTTGTAGCCGCCATTTTGTTTGTCGTCTTGCAAGAGACTGGGCACTAATCAATAATATCCTTGCCACATTTTCCTTGTTGTCCGTCTACACGAGCAAATTTCTGACTTGACAATTTTTCCTTGCCAAGGAAAAGCTAGCATGCCAGCTTTTCCTTGACAAAGAAAAATTGTCCACTATTCTCCATCTACACGAGCAATTTTTCCTTGTCAAGGAAACCTTGTCAAGGAAAAATTGCTCGTGTGAATGGGGCTTAAGGCGAAATTATAAAACATGAGAAATAAATATTAAGAGCAGACCGCGGAGGTGAGAAAAATCAATGCCAATACTAAAATAGCATGCAAGCAAAATGAAGAATACTAGGCAAAAGAAATACATGTAGAACATAAAACTAAAATACCGACAAAACTAAGAAGAAACTGTATATTAAGAAAAAACAGAACTAAAATAGGTGGGAGAGGAAGCAGGGGAGCGGATAAAGAACACACGTGGCCTACTAAGAGCACATGTGAGAATATTGAATAGTTGGCGTAGTAGAAAATAAAGTATGTAAAATGACGATAAAAACCGGGGAAACGAAACTGAAGCAAGGAAGGGTTTGGAATATTGAATTTTGTGATAATTCTTTTGAACGGTAACTGTCTTAGACTGTGTGATAACATATGATGTTGAGTGGGTTATTTCAATATTTACACCAATTGTCTTAGACGCAATGTCGTTAATAACTTGTTGCAGTCTTTTTACATTATAATTACCAGAAACTTTTTGAATAATAATTGGTTTATTAACATTACCGTCGTCAACACACATGATTTGATCATCCGTAAAAGTTTTATATTCTTCAGGGTTTTTACATCTACGAAACTAATATGATCTCTTTCGCCTAAGCTTATTGGTGGATAAATATTCACATTTACACTTGGTGATTTTGTTTTCCATGTAATGAAAATAGGTTTGTTACTCATTTTTACTGTTATCTCTTCTTTTTAAATTGCACTACTAAACTGATAATCACTGCAACAATTAAAAGCCAGGCATTTTTAGCTAAAAATGCTATAACTTCACCTGCTGTTCTGAAAACAAAACTGGCAATAGCACCCACCTATCCAGGTAAAGTTTCACCAAGTTTTTTACCAATTGTTTTTAACCCATTGCCAGCACGTTTTCCGAGATGTTAATCCTTTTTTTAGATTAGAGGCAATCACACCAATAACAACGCCCACAGCAGTTACCACAGTTAATACAGTGAAATCATACTTTTTGAAAATAGCCTCAATCTTATCTCTAAGTGACATTCTTTCCTCTATTTCTTCCTTTTCACGTTCAAGCTCTGAAATTTGACTCTCCCTTTCACCAATTTAGTGATCTGTAGTTTCTCGCTGGTTTTCAGAAGCCATTTCACGTTGAGTGCATTTGAATTTTTTGAGGGTCGATAGTAATCTGAAAATTTTGTTTCACTCATTAATTGGAACTTTTCATTTGGATGAGTCCTATGGTATAATTTAAAAGCTTCATCGGTATTTTCGAAATTCTGAGACGCAATAACTTCATTCTGCCTATTCTCTTCTTGCCAATCAAGTAATTTTTGTCTATTTTCTTGATATTTAATCTAATCTCCGTGGTATTTCTCCAGAACTTTATTATGTCTAACACGCTCTTGATTTGTATCATCACCGGATAAATATTGAGCTAGATAGAAACCGTCTTAGGCCTACAAACGTGTTTAATACTTTTTACCAATATATCCAACACCAGCCGCCAATCCAACCGGAACTGCCGAATCGGTAACTGTTTTCACAAGTTTGTTCTGTTCTGACATTTAGATAATCGACATGATTCTTTAAACTGACTTCTGTCCATTCCGATTCTCAGTTGTGTTTTTGAAGACTCTGCATTGCGAGTCAAAGGCTCAATGCATGAGGGTTCTTTGAACGAACCCGGTACTTTTGTTGTTACTGCTGATAAATCTGCTATTCTGCTTTTATAATTCAACATATTTAGCACAGTTAATCCAACGCCAACTAGAGAAATTACTGTTTAGAATGAAAGCTTAGGGATCCAACCTGTATCTCCCTAATCTGACTTTTCATCTGTTTTTTCTGAAGTCTCACTTTTCATTTCTCTTTCAAGCGTCTGTTTTGCCTTCCTTTTATATTCTGCAAGTTTCTTGCCAGCTGCGAACTTGTTAGGGTCTTTTTGTTTACTTTGTTCCTTTATTTCTGGCATTGGGGTATTGGTAATTTGTTCCACCTCTTTGTTATCGTCTGACGTTATAGTACATCTTAGTAATCTTTAAATGACATCAAAGCAGATTACTTTGATGTGGTCAATTGTCTTAATAAGAGCTGCTCAGAACACTTAAGCGAAATGCTTAGGTGTTTTTCAAATAACACTCAATTAGTTGCAAGTCGTTTATTTGGTCTGCCCGGTAGTCTGTTCAAAAGTCTTGGTTAGTACAGTATCTTCTCCTATTTTTACATGCTTAACCACTTGAAACAGAGTGCTAGCAAGTGCTACGAATTGATCACCTTTTAATACCAAAAGACCTGCTGCATTAGAAATTTCACGTTTTACCAACTCACCATTCTGCAAATCCTTTGCCAACTCTTCGGAATCATCAATGGGCATCACGTTGGAGATGGCTTTAGTAGCTACTTGAATTGCTGATTCCACTAATCCACCTGTGATCTGCTTTCTTAAAATGGTTTGATATCGGTTAAAGTACCTTTCAACATTTTTTGCTGAGAGTTTCTTAACGTTTCCCAGATTAATTTCAACACCAGGATACTCCTTTGTGGTTCCAAGCGAAGCTAAAATAGTGACTCTCTTTTCTGCAATATCATCATTATCATTATCATTAGATGTTGGTTTAGGTTTATGTTTAGATTTAGGTTTAGTCTCTTCAACAATTGTAGTTTCGTCTTTAACACTTACAGTTTCAGCCATATAATCTTCAACAGTGGAGTTGGGCATTTCTTAGTTGTGAATTATGTTCTTAAATGGTTACTTCCGGATATTCCAAATAACAGTCGAAAGGAAATCGTAAACACAAACATAGTCGGGAATATTTCTTTGATTTTAGTAGTTCCAGAAATTTTTTATGCGTCTCAGTTTCTAAATCCCCTCCAACATCTTCAAACAGCATTTTTGTGGATATTTGAAAAGGTGAGTGAAATGCAATGGCACACCCCACATTGTCACGGAACGCTTTACTAATACTGGTTAGTTGCTGGGTTAGCACCCATACACTCAATCCATGATGTCTTCCCGAAAACGCTAAATCTATGAATTTATTAGATCTTTGCTTCAGATCCTTTGACACTGTGCAATCATCAAGAATAAGCAATGTATTAGTACCGGAGAATAGTTCAACACTGTATTTTAGTAATTCGTTAATTATATCAACATCATCAGCGTCTGGTGATAATACTATGAACTTTTTATCACCTTTGGCGAGTCCACGATAGCTCCTGTTTTTAGAGCACTGACAACATTCGAGGGGAGTATGTTCCAGGTCCTGATTGTTCTTGGGAAAAAAGAGTAACTGTACTGTTGTAAATTTGAGGAAGGCTGTACGTACATGTATTCATTGCGCCTAGTGCGCCCTGGGTTCGGAGTAACACACTGAGGGAAAGGGATGTTAACATAATTATTACGAATCATATAGAATAGTTGTGCTAGCAGCCGCCTATGTTCTAAGGTGTCCCATCCTAATGCAGACACAAGGCCGGAGGTGCTGGTGCTGATCTTATAGTCGTTAGTGACGAAGCGAGCGGCATTTTTTTGTATTTGCTAAAGCTTCGCTACGTCCCCAGATGTGCACGGACTCCAGACAGGGTCAGCGTACTCAAGGATTGGTCTCACCATATACATGTAAGTCAGTTCCTTGACGTCTTTGCGGCAAGGTTTCAAGGTTCTTCGTAATAGCCCTGATATTAACCAATTTGATATCTGGGTTTACGAACGTTTCAGAGTCTCTTGCTCCTTCAGTATATTCCTCAGTAATTAGCAACAATAAACCGGTCATTGACTTTCATGGTACATTGATGTCCACATTTGTAATACTATCATTGGGCCTGGAGATTATAAAAGTCTTCTTGTAAAGGAGTTTCTCGTAGAAGAATCATTTTCCAACTTTATAAGCCAATATTGCCTCATTAGCGAGATATTCACTCGATATGCATTGGCATTCCAACTCTAGATTAGTTATTGTGTAGGACGGAGGTTTAACAGTGTCGGAATAGACGACAATGTCTGATACAGGAGCCAGTCTAATCTTAAATTTGAGGGGTTCAATCTATCCCTTTGAATAAAAAACCCCATGATCGTTTCGAATAGGATGGTCAAGTGGAATGCAATACTTTGTATTGTGTAATACCGACCTGGCTACTTCCTTTTGATCTGAGGTCGACTTGTCTCCTGCAGAGTTTTCTCATGTTTGTAGACGATGTTCCCTGTCTCAGTCTATTCTCATGTTCTTTCTTTGGGCTGAGGAGATCGTGATAGGTTTGAAATAGATCGTACCGTTCAGTGTCTTGAAGTTTTTTTCCGTAAAAACGAACAACGAATTCGCATACTAGGTTACGACCAATGTTATTAACAAGAGTATTGTTTGCGTGACCAAAAACATTCAGATAAAATCTAAGGTTTACGCTACCTGGTTCAATTACCACATTTTCTGATAGTTGTGGAACGTTTATATATAAACTCTCACCAGGGCTCGCAGATGAAGGAGTTAAAATAATTCGATGCAAGGTTATTTGTGCCTTTAGTCCCCAAGGTTCTCGTGGAATCCTGTTTGAATTTAGTTTTTCAGAAATAGTCTGACGCTTAAAAATTGCGCTGTAATCTTTAAATGTGTATCAAAAACTATCAAAAATTTATTGTAGGTACTGATGCATATTGGAAAGGTTATTCAGCTATTTCAAAAATTAGCAAGTGCTGCAAAAGTTAGTGAAAATCAAGCTAAAAAGTGGCTTGAGAAGCAGGCTTTTTGGCAAATTTATTTACCACCACCAAACTATATTCTTAGACCACATTGGACTGTGGATAAACCAAACCAGGTTCACCAAGCGGATCTATTGTTTGTACCTCGCGATAAATATGCATTAGTGCTGATTGATATTGCCTCGAGGTATAAAGATAGGGAACCATTAACCTAAAAAGAAACAAATGAGGTTGCAAAGGCTTTTAGTACTTATTCTCGAAAATTAAAATGGCCCAGTACTCTAATGGTCGATCCTTGGAAAGAGATTATGGGAGATATGAAGGCTTTGATGAGAAAGCATAAGGTCACTATTCAGAGAAATGAGGCAGGAAATCATAGAGCACAGGCGTTTGTTGAGAGATCAAATCGAACATCGATTGAAAGGTTGTTTTCTCATCAATATAAACAGGAAATGATTAATGATGTACGTTCGACTGAGTAGGTTAATAGGTTACCTGCTGTCCTGAGAGCTATGAATAGCGAGGTAACGAGACTAACCGGGAAACAACCTACTGAGGTGATAAAGTCAGCAAAAAATTCGACCAAGGATGTGACTTATAAAAGACCTGTTGGGTTAAATGAGGTTTTATTAGGTGTGAAAGTTAGATATCTCTATGCTCCTGGTGAGGATGAGGGTGGTGAAATACGGCGTGCGACTAATTCAGTATGGAGTGTGGAGATGTGCGATTTATCACGTACAGTTGTATCGGTTGGGCAGCCTGTTTTGTATTATTTATCAGAGGGTGCACCTAAATGGGGATTTGTACGAGAGGAACTTCAAGTACTTCCTGGAGATACGAAATTACCTCCAGATCATATTCTGAAATGATTCGTTTTGATTCTTAAATATTGTGTAATCAAAACCTAAACCTGAGAAATCAAAATACGGCATCATGTCCAACCTCATCTTCATCATCATCAGAATCAATTAAGCTACCCTTTTCATCTTCGTCAGTGACGATTTCAACAGGATCAGACTTTGGACGAGCTAAGAGTCTTCTACAACCTTTTTTAGCAAGTTCAACAGTTGCTTCCCAAAGCTTGACTTGAAGTGATATTGTCTTGGCCCCAATAAAGATAGACTCTATTTTCAGTGCGTTTCCATCAGTTTTCTTGGGTTAATTGGCTTGTCATTTTCGTCAAAGAGTTGGGTGAGAAACTTATCCTGTCTCTTGTAATAGATTAGTTTTGGGTACAGAGTTGACCTGATACCTTACGAAGAACAGTCTTACCGGTCTTTTTATATTTTCCAATAACGAGGATTAAGTCCTCCTTTTGACTTTGTCTAGTCATTGAGAGTGAGTTCTAACACCTCTATTTCTTCCTAGTTTTCAATGAGATGATCAACACAGCAATCAACAATAGATTTAAACAGTTTAACCCATCATTTTTCCGCCTTGGCACGTCACGATTCCAAAGACAAACCCGTCACTTTTCCTGTTTCTTTGTTTGTGTTTTTTGAGACTCCAAAGGAATATAGACGCTCAGTTGGAAGAATCACGTCCCCAGTTGAACCGTCCTCATTGTGAGTCGTAATGTTGATTCTCTTAAATGTGATCTTTGGTTTGCTGTTGGGGACTTGACCTTAAACAGGTTCAGAGAAAATCGTTCGTTCTTTGGTTTGTAAATTTGTTAATTGCGTGTTCTTATTGGGTTGCATGTTATCTTCTAATTATCTTATTCTTAAATATATATTTTTTTTATTTTTTATCTCAAGAGGAACTTCAAATACCGGTAGTTCCTAAAGATACGTCACTTGGGTACCACTTTAACAATGGCGCATACATTATTCACTTTCTCCCGAATAGCTGTTTGATTAACGTGTTCCATCTCGTTTTCTAAAATCCTATTTCTTAGGCCGAATTTCGTTTTCTAAATTTAGAAAATCTTGAGGCCGATTCTTGCGACCGATTTGTTTTTGCGACAGTGTTGCAGAATGTTTGTTGAAGTCTTAATACCAATTCTTGTAGTAACTCGTGAAAAATTTCGGCCTCAAGATTTGAATATATTTGCGTTTTCACTCGCGTGATTAGGTTGCATAGTAACCACCTGAATTCTTATTCTGCGCCATATTGGTGTTCCAAACGAGTCAGCATGAGCTTGGTGGAGTGTAATATATTGTTTGTTTTACTTTAAAAAAAGGAAAATAGCGTACTTTTACCATTTTTTTTCGTCATGGTTTTCTGCCTTATCGTCGACTGTGAGAATGAAACCTGTCAAAAGGTAAAAAAGGAGAATTCAGAAGGAGAAAAAGTGAAGTTTTGTCAAGTCCCTAGAATCGTGACTAACCAAGGAAAATTAATGGAAACGCTTACTGCAGAAAGAAGGAAAACCTGGATTTCTGCTATAAGTCGAGCAGATTTAACCGAAGAAAAACTCGAAAATGATAGAGTTTGTAGTAGGCATTTTGTCTCCGGTAAAGCTGCTACAGATTGGGACCAATACAATATCGACTGGATCCCAACACTAAACCTTGGACACACGAAGAGACGAGTGAAAGATCTAGCTCAATCTAATGCTGAAAGGGCTGAGCAGTAGGGACACTTGACCTCACCACACCCTTGCCCACAACAGTCACAGCTACAAAGAAAATCTGGGGTGGCATGTAACCAGGGATACTGGTTGTTTACAAACAACCCAAATTGTGTGACCTTAAAGTTTATATGTTGCTCCTTCATTGTTAATTCATATGTGTTAATGGCTAATTTCTCGTGTTTGCAGCCATGTTCTGTGGCAGCATTACTAAATTTGAAAATCTCAGGATAGGAGATTGTTTTGATTAGTAAGTGGGATGGTTGGGCTGGGTTAGCATGCCATGCTTGTTTACTTATTGAAGCCCCAATTCTTCCTGCTCGACGCTTGAAAAAAAAATATTGCCTTTGGACTGTTTTTTAGTTTCCTCTTCAATAACATTTACCTCTTCAGTGGTTTTTTCAATATTAACTTTAGAGCAGACCTCCAGTAGGTCATTGTATTCCATGCTCAGATATTTCTTGTCATGAAGGTCTGGGACAGATTTGATATTTCTGCTTTTGGCAAAATAAGTCTCAGAGTAGGGGTGAATCAAGCTTAGAGCCACCGATTTACTTTTACACTTGCTCAATGTTTCATAGAAAGCATTTAACTCTACATTTGTTGGAGCTGGAATGCTTTTTGTCTGTTTCATAGTGGTGTAGCTTCTGGGGTTAATTTTTGCGTTTCACTATCGAGGTTTTCGACGGTTTCATCAAGATTTTGCTTTAGCTTACTGGCAGACCGGAAATCGATGTATTGAACTTCAGCAAATGGCGCGTCTTTATTATATGATGGCCAAATCCAAGCACATTTTAGATCAGTGCAAGCCAGCTTTCCGCATATTCTATTAAATGTTTCGATATGAATTAAGACACTTGCAATGTGAGAGCAACTCTCCCCTTGTTCAGCCATACAACCACGACAATGAGCACTCAAAACCCTTCCATCATTCTCGGTTATGATCCACAAAGGAACCGACGGGTTGTCCATATTCTGAGTAGGCGTAGATACAAAAATCCCGAAAAATCACCTAAAAATCTATCCGGGTAATCCCGCTGAAAGTTCTATAAATCTCCGTTTTCTTGCTAAAAATCTCGTAAATCTCTAAAAATCTCAAAAAATCTGGTCACCAAACATAGTGTTTAGTAGCGAGAATACTCTCTCAGCAGCTGCAGATGATGGCGGCACAAGGACCAATTTCTGCACGGCAGAGGACCATGAAGGAAGGTCTGTAGCTGTGGTTTTCCACCATTGCCATGATTCTCTCAGGACGTGAAAATCATCTCGGATGTCGGCAGCCTTAACTGCTGGAAGTTCATCCTTCAATGACTGAATCACCCCAGCATCGTAAAGGAATGGCACATCGATGTCAGTGGCAACGGGACTAGATACTTTGACAAACGTGGGACTGAAGAGTCGTGCGGCTCGGAAGACACTGATGGACCAAGAGATCCTTTTCAACAGTTTCTGTGTAGTAGTAGTAGTAGTAGTAGTAATAATAATAATAATAATAATAATAATAATAATAATAATAATAATAACAATAATAATCTTTATTAGGGTTCCAAGAAGGCTTTTCAGTCCTAATTTACAAATATATATTAATCATTATCTACAATAAAAGAAGGCTTACAGTCCTAATTTACAACATGTACTAATCATTATCTACAATAATATAATTAGCTATTTTGAAAATGTAATTGGAAAAGATGATCTTTCAATTTCCTCTTTCATGTTTCGAGACCGTAGGATATTACATAAATTTTACAGATAGTATTACAAAATCTAATAAAAATCTAATTACTAATTATCATAATACCAATAAATTAACTTCAATAAAGCGTGATCTATAAGTGGTAGTGTTTACGGATAAAAAGGTCTTTAATGATGACTTAAAACTGTTTTTAGAAACTGAGATCTAATATATTGCGGAAGCGCATTCCATAGTCTTGCCGTAGCAACTGCGAATGACTTGTCCCCATAGCTCTTGGTGTTTGATATGGAACGACGAGCAAGTTTTGGCCAGCTGATCGTAGGGAGCGTAAATGTAATACTTTAATATAAGGTTTGTCCAGTTAACAGCGAGGGAGTTTTTGTCTGTTTGTAGAATTCCGAAGAGTCTTGTGCATTCGTAACGCTAGTTGTTTGGTTGTTACGTAATGGTTTAAGTCGTGTCTCGATTTCTTTCCAAATTTCCTCGGT
>JANSTQ010164211.1:0-10579 GCA_026167885.1 Bergia puertoricense
AACTCCTTAAAGGTCCATGGGTCTTTGAGAGAGACCAATGGACCTTTAAGGAATTGCTGGTTGTCCCACATCTTCTGTATACAACATATTTATTCCGGGCAACGACTATGAATCCTGTCGGATCCTCCTACTGGAAGCTACCGTTGGTCAATTACCGCATTTTATCTTCAATTCAAGTATATACATACATACATACATATATATAAATATATAGAAAATAAACTGGTGGACACGGTTGAGGTCCGAGTTGGACCTAAACTCGTCAGCAGGTTTCACGGGATGAGCAAACTACAAATTACATTACAGCTCTATCGTCCCCAGTGAACTCATTTCACATTCTTCGGTAAAAACTTGGCTTTGTGACGACGTTTACTAACAAGTTCATTTATTTTGTTCAGTGTCGTTGCCTTTGCCCAACTAATACTTTTCGGCTATGCACAAATTACATCCCTTTGTTTTATCTGTGTAATGGAACCTTGGCACAGTCCGAAAATCAGAGTGCTCTACAAAAAAAACCTGAAAAACCAAAAACTACGCATGCGCAGTCAGGGTACCAGGGAAGTGGCAGCAATGGACAGCTGTTTCGCTCTTATTAGAGCTCGTCAGCATTGCATAGCCAAGAACTGCGGAGACACGAAGCTTTTTCACAGCACTAATTTTACTCCCAAGGCGGACTTACAAATGTAGATCTCTTCAAACCCAGGTCAGCACACAACAAATGTGGGACCTTTGGCTATATATATAAATATAATAAGCCTACTCGGTTATAATCCCACTTTATTAAAGGAAACTTTGGCTGAACTTTAAAGCCCCCAAGCTTGTAAGTGTCATCCAAGCGTTTTTGATAAGGAACTTTGGACATGTTACTCACAATCGTCTTAACAACGTCGAACCTGCAAATGTGCCATTGGGAATGTTTTCGATATTATTGGACGCCAGATCCCTAACAAAGAAGCAATAACCACTGTACTTTTACAAACAAATCGTAAACATATCACCAAATTTATGTACCAACTGTTGTTTTTTGTATGTTCTGCTTGCAGAATAAATTAATTTCCAATTAATAAAGTATTCGAAAAGCCAACCTAACAAACTTAGTGTAGTTAAGGGTTACTAAATTTAGGTGACAATCAATTTTAGCGATTAGTTTGAATAAAGCAATAGTTAGCGGCTATCAATTCTGGCTATTTCACGAAAGATGTAAACCTGTACATAACATGGAACAATGAGTTTATTAGAAGGAAAAATTTACTTCAATCCTAATCTTCCTTTGAGAAATTCGTATTCGTATTTTTGTAGTTGCCTTTGAATAACTGAAGCCTAACATCGAAGTCCGGGATAGAAATCGTTATGTAATTTAATTTAGTCGTGAATACAGGGGTGTAATGGTTATCGATTATAAAAATACGTTATGAATCATTGAGACTATAACATAAGGACTCTATTAAAGAGTCGTCGAGCTGACAATCGTAGCCTTGTTACTACAAAACTTCCCTCAGTGACGGTTGCTATCGTATTGTATTGTAAGTACCTAACAGAGAAAAAAATGTGCTTTTACAAGCAACTCCTAAACTTATGAAACTCCTAAAAATATGAAACTTAATCCTATCTGGTCCGGCCTTTTGGGGGTTCCTGGGCCGGTTGAAAATGGCAGGCTTTATCTTGCATACTATTTTAACTCTACGTTTTGACCTATTTCGTTAAGGCAAAAATTATTTATAAAATGGAAATACAACCCCAAGTTTTTAAACAACAAATGTTTTGGACCAATATTGAGGTCATCATGAGGTTTTGATTTTAAATCCAGTGATTGCATATCTTGCTTTAAAATCTAGTGGCCGGAATTTTATAGGAATAAGGTGCTCCAGCTGTTATCTAATTTGACACGTTGTTTTGCTTTGTGAAACATCTCTGTTGCAATGCTTAGAAAGAAAGATGGTATGCAGTAACGACCAGCGTTGGCAAATTGTTTATCTACATTCTACTGCGAGTGTTCTAATTGTTTTAGTAAAAGTTTGTTGAAATAAAAATTGAAAATTACAACATTCTCAACAAAAGCCCTTCTCTTATAAAAAAAGTATTCTAATTGCTTTCAAGTTGCTCAACACAAATGCAGTGTGAGATCAGTTTCCAGCATCTCTACCAGTAGTGGTACTTCATTAATCTTTGTTGTTTTTTATAAGAGTTACTAACAAAAAAAAAGATTCCAAGTATAATTTTTACTTAACTGACGCCGATAATCGTTCTGCTTTCAACTTAATCTATTTTAATCTTTGCGAGCTTCTGAGTTCTAACATTTTGTCGAGCCGCGAATCTTCAATTAAGCTTTGGTTTCTGATTTGATTCGAAAACTTTCAAGCCTGAAATGTTTTATAAAACGACTGCTTCCTTTTTTCACTTGAACCGGCAGTTCAGAGAGCCACTTGAAGTCTCGAACCAAATTTTCTACTATTGTACGACAGTAGCTCCAGCTCCAGTCAAAGACAAACAAAATATCTACCATCTGGTTTAGTGGTTACCTACCGCTTGATCGCTGATACCAAGCAAATTTCAGGTGCATGTGGTTTTGCTCAATACTTTTAAAACAGAAAAGTATAGGTTTTAAACAATACAGATGTTTATACGTGTTGCTTGGGAGGGAAAATGGCACCAGTTTGTAAGCGACGCGCGCGGGCAAACGTGGTATATCAGAGGTTATGAAACACTCTGGAAGCAATTAGATTTGTGTGGTTTTAATAGAACACGGCAAATGTCTACTATATAATATCATATCATATCATATCATATATCATATCATATATATAGTATTAACTAAACAGGTGAATAACACTTTTCGCGTGCTCTGATTGGTTTATCAAACACCGAATATTCTGTGCTATTTGTTTCGGTCACTCATTTGTAAAAAGAGCGCGCGCGCGAGATAGACGGGCGTAAAACTAAGGCTTTTTTCCTCGCTCACTTTTTTTGTTGCAAAAATGGAAATAAATTAGTTTTTTAAAGTGCTATTCACCTGTTTGGTTAATTCTAAAACAATTATCCTCCTCAGTGTCGGTGCCTAGTCGCACATTCGCGCCTCGGTAAATATCCACCACTAGTCACCTCCACTTCGAGGATGATTGATAAATATATTTAATGGGATATACTCATTTTAACAATTTAACTAGCAACTCATGTTAACTTCGCATAGCCAATAAAATAACAACTTTGTGATGTTTGTCGTTTAACTTTTCGTTTTCTTAAATAGGCCGGGGAGGAGTTTTAATAATCAGACGTGTTATTATCCAGTTCAATTAAAAAGCGATCATTTATTTGTCAAAACATGTAGCTCAAAGCAATTCTGATCGACTCAGAAAAGAAAAACTGTGGTTGTTGCTAATACAACATAACGTAGCAATGAAAACAATGTGAATAATTACCAACTACGAATTTGCATAAACTATGTACTTACAGAGTCCGTAAGGAATTTACTCCTGTAAAAGTTGTACTGGTGATAGCTGTAATCTTGTTGTTATTTAGCTCTCTATCAAAGTAAGAATTTTGTTCTACAATCAACACATTAACAAATACATGTAGTGGCAAAATAACTGCTGCTCGTTATATTTTCATGTTGAGTTGGGTGTTATTAAGTTATAATGTGGATCAAAATATCTATCAACCTCAAAAGCACGATAATTCGATCTTTAAGTACTAGCCAAGATTAATAGCAAATCTGAAGTAAAAACAAAACAAGGAGTTTAGCGAATTGGCCCCGAAAAACGAATAAGTATTCGTTTATTACACGATATATACTTTTCGTGTTCTCAAATAAGGGAAGGGGTTTTAGAAATCAGACGTATTGTTAGCAATTTCAAAAGCGATCATCTATTTTATAAAATATATAGCTAAAAGCAATTATGATCGATTAAGAAAAAAGGAAAAACATTGGTGGTTGCTAATACAATATAACGTGACTGTGAGAATAATTCGCCACTACGAACTTGCATAAACCATGTACTTACAAATTCCTTAACGACATTAATCCTGTAAAAGCTCCCTGGAAGATAGCTGTAATCTTGTTGTAGCTTGGAATTTTGCTTGTTTAAAAACCGTGTTATGGCGAAATATTTGCTGCTCATTAAATTTTCATGTCAAGTTGGGAGTTATTAAGTTAATGTTCTTAGGATTGTAAGGTCAAATTAATGGTTTGCAGCAAATTGTGCTACTTTTTTTGTTAGGAATTTGGGAAAAAAGAACATTATAGAAAATACTTTCTTGGAGAACTAAAAATTAATAGAAGGATTTGTTTTGGAATTGCCTATATCTCAATATATCAATTTTTAGAGCCAGTCTGTTTAGCTAGTGTTTTATACCTAGCCAGTTAATAAGTTTCTAAATTATCCTTACAGTAATTTAGAGTTTGATTGGTCAATATTGCAAAAAAGACCTGGTCACCAGGACGATGCTTTCTAAGTACAAAAGCAAACTAAGAACTGTTGTTGTTAGCAGTTTTTTTCACCATGTGGTTGGAGGAGCAATTTGAAATAAGGTTATAAGAATTAATATCATAGTAATTATATTTAGGGTTAAAAGGGTAAACAACATGGAGAAGTTATTTGTTTGTGTTAACTACCTGAACTGCATTCTTAATTAAGAAAAAATAGCTGGAAAGAAAGTGTAATGGTAACTTTATTTGTGACCCAGTTATGTACACTGTGGCTCTAAATATGAAACTAATTGAGAATATCGAATTCTTGAGTTTTTAATTGTGAAATAAATTTTGTCATTGTGATAAGTATAAGCGTTAAATATGATACTTGTGATGTGCAATTAAAATCTCCCATACAAAATTTTGGAAAAGCTGCCAAAACTTGGACTTTCCATTTTTGGCTGGGAGCGGGGCGCTTTTGAAAAGTGGGCGTCGGCTGATCTAGGTCTTCAATTGTTACTGGGGCAGTAAATGGACTCTTCTGGTTTCTTTTGGTGTTTGGAGGTCAATTTCGGGCACAGTGCACTGATTGGCTGAAAGCGGCATGGCTGGCCACGCCTTTGAAAAGTGGTCGTCGGTCAGGCTTACAGTATAGCAGGAGTTTAAAAATGAACTTTTCTGGCTGCCTGGCTTCAAAAATGCACTTTTCTGGCTTTCTTTAGCTCTAATTAGCGCCAAATTTGTGGCGATAGAACAAAAAGTGATTGAGTTGGAACTTATTTTATAGCTGTACTTCATGCAAAAGTTTGTTTTGAGAAATCAACGTTTGAATAAACCCCGACTCAGGCACTGTTTACTTCCGGTGAAAAGTTTGCCGTGTCATATCTCCTGAAAAAATTAAGCTATTGGAAAAATAGCTTATTATTACAATATTATTATTATTCGGTACTTCAGCACCGCTCAAAGTGTACAGTAACCTTAAAAAGGGTAGAAGTTTTGAAAATCAGACGTTTTGTTGTGAAAATCAAAAGTGATTATCTGTTTATCAAAGTAAATAGCTAAAATCAATTAAGATCGACTCAGAAAAAAAGAAAAGAGTTGATAATACAACATAACGTAGCAGTGGAAACGATGGGAATAACTAGGAACTGCAAACATGCATTAACCATGTACTTACAGATTCCTTAACGACATTAATCCTGTAAATGCTCCCTTGAAGATAGCTGTAATCTTGTTGTTATCTAGTCTCCTTTTAAAGCAAGCATTTTGCTTGTACAATCAACCCATAAACAAATCATTGTAAAGACGAAGCAATTGTTGCTTCTTAAATTTTCATGTTGAGTTAGGAGTTAGTAAGTTAATGTGGAGATATCTATCAACTCTAAAAAGCGCAATAAACGAATATTCAGAGTACTGGCCAATAATAAAAGTAAAAGCACATAAAAGCGGGGCCAGCACGAACCAAGGATATTAGCAAATGGGTGGATGACTTTTCCTTCGGTTTTAAACTTTTTAATATGCTATTGTATTTTTTTTTCTCCCTTGTATTTTTTTTGTTTTGTTTTAATCCCCCTTTCGTTATAAGTTCAAGAGTTCTGTTCTAAGTTTCATGTTTATAAACTCCTTGGTCATAAACCATCTCGGGGGTTGTACCAATCCCCCCACCTTTCTAGAGGGAAGAGGTGGAAAAATATCACCTGAGTGACAGGGTTAAATCGATGCTTACAACTCCTTTGGTTTTGGGATTACTTCGTTATAATCCTTCTTGGTCATAAATGTGGTCCTTCGGTTTTAAACTGTTTAATAGGCTATTGCATTTTTTTCTCCGTTGTATTTTTTTTCGGTTTTAATTCCTCTTTCGTTATAAGTTCAAGAGTTCTGTTCTGAGTTTCATGGTCATAAACCATCTCGGTTGTAAATCCCTTCAGTTATGAAAACTTTCGCTTACGAACCCTCGGTTATCAACCCTCGCTGCTTATAAGCGCCAATGGTTTTATGCGTCATCGTTAACAACCCCCATTCGTTATTAGCTCCTTCGATTTTAACACTTTTGGTCGGAAAAAACTTCATTCACCAGCCCCCTCGTTTTTAACCCTCGGGTGTCACGAGGGTTTAATTCTATCTTACACGGGCTTTTTGGGGGTTCCTGGTCACGGGCCCGTATCTCGGAAACCAATTTTTTCGGGGGATACGTACAATCTCTCAATCTAAGCAAATAGAGTTATTTTCGGTGGACCTATGACGTCACATGACATCACAGGAACGTCTTATCGCCGCCATCTTTGATTTGTCAAAATGCATTGCGCAATTTTCAAAATGTCACTAATTAATGAAAATTAATGAAATATTACTAATGAAAAAATATTATTACTGTCACTAATTAATAAACATTAATGCTCAATTAATGAAAACTTGCATAAACACATAAAAAACCTAATTTATTTTATGAAAATGACAAAAATCCCAATTTCGGACAAACATGGCTTCGAAAACGTTGTTGTCATGGAAACACGGTCCTTCCTACATTAAAATTATTGCTTCCAATGTGTTCTCTGATAAATTTTAGGAAAATTCACAAAATTTGGTAGGTAGTAATTAAATACTGAAGAAGTTCTGTGCGGTTGAAATTAGCGCGGGTCCTTTCCGCCCCCGTGTAAAAGCTACTTATTATTATTTTTTTTTTCATTTAAAACTGGAAGCTGTCTAGCAAGCAAAATGAAATTTCTAGTACCTACATTCCAATCCCGAAACAGTCTTTTGACGTCGTCCACAGGTTATAACTTGAATAAAAAACGGATGGGTCTTTTTGACAAAATGTGTTGTAATTTCTTTTCCCCAATTCATTCATAATTATTTTCTTATTTGAGGCTGTGAACACATGTTTTCTTATTTGCAAATTTGCACTTAAAAAAAATGAGAAATTGCGACCAAGAAGGCGGATTTTTTGTGAAACTACTTTTTCCGTAGCAATAGTTCTTGACCAAAACTTACTTTTAGTTATGGAAGGTAATAAGCTAACACAAAAGCTGCTAATATGTTTTAGCTCGATTTGTTTTATATGTAATCAAGATCATGGGGGCGGGAGATGGGGATGGAGGGCGGGGGTTGATACCACCCCTAGAAATTAGTTTGTTATGAAAAATTTATTGGTGTTCCGAGGGTTAAGCTTCTTTGGATTAAACCCCCTTTGGTTGTAATCCCGTTGTTTTAAGCTGTTTTAGTTTTAAGCACTTCGCCTGTGAGTCCATTCTATTGCAGACTTCCTTAGTTCATAGGACACTCAATTATGAGCACTCGCGCTTTTATCTCATTTTTTATTAATTTAAATGATGATTCATCAGGCGAAAACCCTTATTTATGTGATACTCACAGAATTTCTAACGAAGTTAATACTGTTAATTCATCTTTGGGGATGGTTGTAAAGTCGTTGTAACTCAGAAACCTAATAAAAAATGTGTTTTAGAAGCAAATCAATAACATCTATTTGCAATCACTTAACTACTGCTGTCTGTAACATGTTCATAATCGATTTGTACATTTCAATACATTTGAGATATATACTACGACGAAAAAAATGTAAGAAATAATTATCTGTAGCATTAGCATAGACTTAAAATATAAAATAGAATAAAATAAGACATGAATTTAGATAAAAACTAACGAAAAAACTTTTTGTTGTAAGTACTTGTTGTTATAATCTGTAACATAGAATGACTTTCAAACTCTTCGTACCCTTTGCTCTTGTTTCCAAATGTAAAGAAAATAACATTTTCTAAATTTAACAATTTTCATAATCTGCAATAAACTTTAGCTTTCAAATCTGTCAAAACTTTGATTTATCAGCTAATGCAAATCTCATTGAGTGTACACTCTCTCGGTTATAAAAGCTCATTTGGTTATAGACTCTTTCGGTTATAAACTCTGCCTTTTTTCAGTGTCATTGGTTATAGGCTCTTTTACCTATTCGCCCTTTCAATTACAGCCAAAGACTTCGCTTTTGTAATATGCCATCTCGCCTATAAGTCTTTTCAGCTGGAGACCTCCCTCGTTCATAAGCACTAATTTATTCATATAATTTATGAACTTGCAATTGGTTATGCGCCAAATTTGATAAATGCCCCGTTAGTTATAAGCCCCATTTGTTATTAACCTCTTATATTTCAAACTTAATCCTAACTTTAAAACCTTAAGATTACAACACTAACATTAACGTCAGCCCTAATCCTTTTACTCGTTGTCACTAACATATAATGCAGCGCTGTTTGACTCATTTGGCTCATGAAACAATAGTTCTTTCTAGAATGAGTTAAGCTGACTCAGAGAGGTAAAAGATTTCCACGGAAGAGTCGAAGCCTAACTAAACCTAAAGTACTAACAAGAAAGGGCTTTGAACGTGGTTTGATAATTTCCACAGTAAGACATTTAAGCTGCTCATCATACAAATGACTTCGCAATTAGTAATTTAGACTGTTCCGCAAATATATACAAACATCAACACCTGATCTACCGTTCAAACTGCGGTCGTTTCTAAGATACTAAATAGAACAAATTTTCAAACGCCATGCAGCTATGATTTTATTCGGCTACGTAGGCCTTTTGGCCTTAACGGTCTTCTTCAGTGTCGCACAGCAGCGATACAAGTAGCCAGCTCTAATATATGCACAAACACATTGATATCACGTGACCCAATATGTACTGTTGGCATGATAATACATTGGAATTACGTAATTCCGGTGCGAAGTGCACACGGATCCACCCTATTAAGGCCCTCGGATTCACTGGTACTAAGACTTCGAAACCCGGCTCAGGAATTTCGTTGTCGTGAATACTGGATCTAATTTTGCTTCATTTATTGCAAGAATATCAATTTTAGAGCTGCTCATAAAATACGCTTAGCTCGTAAATGTGCGTTAAGAGACAGTGTTGATATTTAATAGCGCCATTACCAAACTACGACCAGTTAACCTGGAATCTAAACCCTTATTCATGCTCATGCCACAGTAACACACCAGCATCAGGTTTCCGGGCGGCCATTTCCTACTCTATATCCTCGCCTTTTAAAGTGTGAGATGAAATTGCTGGCTAGTAGTGATATGTCAGCTCTGTTTAAGTACAATCCAATCTGAATATGGTTAACATTACAATAATTTTTCTATTCCATCATTATGAGCTGGACTGCAAGTACAACTAAGTTCCACATCCAAACTTCGTTCATCTATTTTTCTTATAAATGTGGCATCAGTAACGAGTTTGCTGTCATTGTTTGTAGAACGTTTGTTCTTAAAAACTAACCTAAATTCATTTTTACATGATTACATAATCAGTTTTTAGACTGATGTCGATGATGATGATAATGATAAAGAAAAAGACAAAAACTATATGCAAACTGTCATTTGCTTGTATTTGATAGACGGAAACCAAAAACCAAAGAATGAAAATTTGTTTTCTAACCTAACACATCGTGAGGGTTTGTACTTCAAAAATTGTATCAAGAACCATAGATATAAATAAATTTGTTGGTGAGTTATCAGGCCGAAATAATTGTAAACGTATTACTTACAGACCCAACATTTTTGGCAATCCTGCAAATATGCCGTTGGGGAGGGTTGCTATGTTGTTAAAAACTAGAGACCTGAAAGAAAAAAAGACCTGTTTGTAACCACTGAAAAACTGCTGTCTATTAGTAGTTTATTATCGGTTTGCTGTTAAGTTCAGTTGGCGAGATATCTGACGAAATGGTAAGCTAATATCCTTGTTCCAATTCTGTGGGGATAAAATCATTTTGCTAGATTTAATGGTGTTTATACTCCAAATCAATTACCTGGTAATTATAAGAGAAGAAAACGTCATTAATTTTTAAAATCGGTCTAAAAAAATTATTTAGTGGTACACACTTATGTCTAGGTCAAGTGCAACAGCAGGCTTCTGCAGATGAAGGTCATATCTATATTTACATACGTAGAACTTGTCTATTAGCAAAGTATAAAGTTTTTACATGTGTTTAAATCAGGTAACTTAACTGCAAGACTGGCAGCAGATAATCATCATTGTTCTAAAGATCAGATAATTATGTAAGTATTTGAATATTTATTAAATTATATATATAGATAGATAGATAGATAGATAGATAGATAGATAGATAGATAGATAGATAGATAGATAGATAGATAGATA
>JANSTQ010164233.1:0-10578 GCA_026167885.1 Bergia puertoricense
AGTTGCACTAAATTTGAAGATGCACTAAATTTGAAGTTGCACTAAATTTGAAGTTGCACTAAATTTGAAGTTGCACTGAATTTGAATTTGGCCACTAAATTTGAAGTTGCACTAAATTCAATACTGCATGCAACATTGCACTGTGTGTTAAGGCCTTCGGTATAACATTGTATGCAATAGATATTACACACAATGGTCAATGGCATTGGGTATGTGAAATTGTTGTGGACAATAATACAGAATACCAATTTAACTTCTGCAACATTACACACAACAATTTCAGGGGGTGCCACACCAATTTATTGAATACAACAGCTATGAGCAATATTTTGTGCAATGCTACACTTGACTGAATGAATACAAAGATTACAATATTTTTTCTGTTCTTAGCACAAAAAGTTTAACAAGCAAGAAATTTAGTGAGAGCCCATTTCTGAATTATGCTTCAATACAAGTAAACAATAACATGAAGTCAAGGACAGGTGTTAAGAAATGCAGCAAATGTATGGAAACTTGGCACCTGACCTTGACATCATGTTGTTGTTTGCAGAAACTGAAGCGTAATTCAGAATTGACACATTGTCACACTCAGGAAAACCTAAATGCTTAAACACAGAATAATCGAAAAACAAAAGTTATTTTAACAAAAATTTTGAGAAGGTATCACAATGTCAATGATATTCGATGTCATATACACTGTTAGTATTATACGATATATTGCAGCCACTTTTTTCTATAGACCATAAATTAATAAGAAACAGTTTTTTTCCTTTTACATGTAATACGATCTTCACAACATAAATTATAAAATTAAGGCAGTAAATGAGCTATTTAAAGTCAAAATTATTGAAACGATTTGACTTCAAATCATGAACTTGCAGAGACGCTATCTAAAATATTATCTCTGTATTAATAGTCAATACAGTACAAAAGCGTCTCGTGCGTTGAATTATTCACTTGACACTTGTCTTGTAAAATTTGCAACCTTCGTTTCATCTCAGCTTCTATCTACAGTAACCCAATAAATACTACGAAAACTAATTCAGAAACGATACTAACTTTGACTGTAATAAGACGATAAAATGATTATAACAAATTCTCGACTGCGTACTAAAAAGTATTGTTTTGGTACCTGAATGCGCCAGCCAAAAGCGCGGCTACCATGTAATACACGAGATAAAACAACGCGAGGGCGACGAGAAGATTCAAACATACAAACTGGAACAGAATAAAAATATGTTTGGTATTAGACTGAGAACTAAACTAAAATAATGAACCAATGCTTTAGGAATGTTCTGGATTTACCTTCGATCTCAAAGGACTGTCATTCATGGTCGCCATGTTTATCGAGACTCGGTTCTGGGAGGTTACTCAGCTCAGATTTGACAGTCACGATCAACGACTTACGTCACGAGATGACGTGCCCCAGGAATGGGGGCTTGGGGAACCATTAGATCTCCGGGGAGGGGGTGGGCAACTTTTTTCTGCAAGATTTTTTTTTGGCCGGTGCTAGGTTTGCACGATTTTAAAAAAATTCTATGTAGTAGCTTTCAATCAAACTATTGGTGGAGAATTTCTATACTTGAAATACTACGTGGTATTAAAATACTACGACATGACATTTTCTTGGCAGTTGGTATTCAAAACAACAAAAAGATGCAAATGCTGAAACTTTCACATTGCTGGAAATATTTCTGCACCCATATTATGTTTTCACATGTAATATATGATCCTGCTATATTTGAAAAAATATAAATCCATAATATAAAATGTGTTTTATTTCCAGTGTTGCATAGATACCATAAATACCCCAGAATACTGTGCACTTGCCATGTTTCTTGAGGTATACCAAGTGGGTTAGGTGTGAAAGTAGCATGGAGAACTTGCATAAAAAATTATACTCAAAATCTCAGCCTCCACATTCAAAATTAACACTGACTTTGCCCATGCCTTTATTGATTATGAATATTGTCATTCATCCAGTTGTTGAACTAGTAAGGCCACAGGTCATTCCTTCGATATGGAGAATGTGAAGATCTTGGATAGGGAGGAACATTGGTTTCGACGGGGGGTCAAGGAAGCGATATGGGAGAGGATAGAGAATCCATCTCTAAACAGGAAAGGGGGACTCAGGCACGGACTGTCCCATGCGTGGGATCGCGCGCTCATGGGCGTTAAGGGCCGTATGTCACGTGACATAGTTGTGTCACGTGATAAGACGGCAGTTGCCTGATGAAGACCGTGTGAGATGGTCGCAACGTCGCTCGTTGCGTAATACATTCTTTCTTATTCCAGTAAACGATTTATTCTAATTTTTACCATGCCTTTATTATTTAAATAGGTTGTAAATTGGGCTTTCATGTGCATCACATTTGATAGATTGGTGAAAACACTTTTGCAAGATCCACTATTGTTACCATGACTAGCATTGCAGGGGGGGGGGGGGGTGTCAGCAAGGCCATACCACTTAAACTTTAAGTGGATCAATGCCTGCTGAACAATGCCCTTAAACCCCCACATCACCAATGCTCTGCCAGTGCTCCTTCCCATACCATAAGGGGCATTAAAATTTTTCTGATAGTGTGAATAGCTGCCAACCTCAGAAAGGGCCAAAGCATATGATTGTAGTAACTTTAAAGAAATGTATGGTGAGCAATCGAGCCAACAAGGCCTGCGGTTTACAGAAAATGCATGGAAAAATGAAGAATTTTTCTGGCGCGAGAATATAGACGCTGAGGTGTGAGACACACCATAGGCGTGAGAGCTGTACGGTATGGGTGTGCGAAGATTAATAGTGGAACTGGCATTGCATCTGGAGTAATAGTTTTATCATTGTTTTCAAGAAAAGAGTAACTTGATACCTTCTTTGAAACAAGAATAGCATACAAAACACTAGATTCTGCGGCGATATACTATGTAACAAAGCCTTGACGTGCAGTGCGCGGAAGGGTAGCATGGAAAAATTTTGAGAAATAGACGCCTTTGAGATTGCATCCCCTGCATTTTGGGCGATATTTTACTGTAAATCTGCACAAACATGCAAGTCATAGTTTGACAACTTGTAGCTGTGTCATCAATCAATCGATTACGCAAATGACCCCATTTCAGCTTGCACGATTTTTTATTGAGTGGTTACGCTTTTGCCTGATTTTTTCCCCAACAATTTTGCCTTGCACTATTTTTTTATATTTGGGAACTGCCCACCACCTCCCCGGAGATCTGATGGTGCGTCCCTAAAATAACTCGACTCAACAAAAACAATTAAAAACATCGTCAAAATGGTGGCTAACGGCTTACAACGTTACCGCTCGTGGAGGCACCCATGCACTCTGGCTTACGACGTAACCGCTCATGTAGGCACCCACTTTGGTGTGCGCCACCGCTCGTGAAGGCACACACTCTGGTGTACAACGTTACCCTTTGTAGAGGCACCCACTCTGGTGTATGACATTAGCGCTCGTGGACACACCCACTGTGGTGTATGACATTAGCACTCGTGGAGGCACCCACTCTGGTGTACAACGTTACCCTTCGTAGAGGCACCCACTCTGGTGTATGACACTAGCGCTCGTGAAGACACCCACTCTGGTGTATGACATTAGCGCTCGTGGAGACACCCACTGTGGTTTATGACATTAGCGCTCGTGGAGGCACAGACTCTGACGTACGACTTTACCGCTGAAGGAGGCACCAACTTTGGTTTACGTTACCATACGCCTTTATGATAATAAGATTAGTTCTAAAACTACCATACCTCAATACTTCTTTTACAAAACCTTTTCTTGTGTCAGCTTTGTGTCAGGTAGCTGGAATCACTGTGGAATGCTGCTTCACAATACTTCCCATCGATAAGCTATTGAGCACTTCAAAACGTAGTGTTAAATCGAGAGGCAACTAGCTGACTTTTTTCTCGCAGATCGTAATTTGACTGGTGCTAGATCGACCATAAAATCTGTTAGCTTATGGGAGCTGTTGATTAAACGGTATACTTCAGTTTCTATGCACACTGTTTGTTCACGAGGTGCACTCGTGTTGTTAATTTTCTATGGTAGGAAAAATATATTTTATTTAGTTTTGGAGTATCTTTTCCTTTTCTGGTGCTTCGAAAATACTTTGAACAACAGTGCATATATTGCACTTCGTCTTGTGAACAAAGTTTCGTTTGGCATTTTTTTTCGTTTCCAAAGTCCTCTTGTCTGGCCTAGTCTTGCACAAGAAATGCCTATGTCAGTAATAAAACAAACAACGTGACTCTAGCTTAGAAATATTTTCTGTTAAACATTTTCCAGTTAGAACACATCGTTTTTAGCGTTTTTGAAGCTCTAGTTTCTGTGACCCAGTGTCTTTTCCACATGTCGAACGAGTCGAGATGGAAAAAAGACTACGCCATACATAGCTAATGAGAGGTTTCAAATTTGCAAGGTAAATAAAAGATCCTTACTAGAACCATTTAGAAGAAATATGAGAGAGTACACATCATTTTTTATTGCCCAAAAGGATTAATCAGGTACGCCAGGGCTGTATCAGAAGGGGTAGGGGTTTTTCACTTATGCACTTTTTCGAAAATCATATCACAAAATGACTAATCCGCTCAATTCAGCGTTTGGCACGTGTTACTTGCTGTCGGGTAGCCAAACTAACAGGCTAATACAAATGAAAATTGTTTCGGTCAGTGAAGCTGTTTTTCTTTATATTTAAATGTACTTAAACTGATTTTAATCTTCCAATTTTTTGTCTGCTTCCAAAAGTGCAGGACATGGCGTTTCAAAAAGCAACAGTTCAACAGTTTTTTATTTCCACTATTTACTGACAAATAGTTATAATAAAATATATTAAATATTTAGTGAGAAGATTTAGCGAGAGAACAACCTTAAAGGTTACACAAGCTCTTGCAGCCTAAATGAAAGGAAAAAAAGGAAAATCTATATAAGATGGAGGAGTTGAATAAAGTCTAACGTGATTACTAATTATGTCTAGAAGGTGTATTTAAAAAAACGAATTTCAGTTAGAGAAAGAGGTAGAGGATTAGGTAAATTACTTGTTTTTTTTAAATAAAAACCTTATTTGAACAGCTATTTTTTTAATCTCAATAGGTATATCATTCCAAAGCTTTAGCGGCAGCGTATTTAACACCAAATTTGCCGTAGTTCAAATTTTGTCTAGGTAGAAAGAGACTTTTATTTAATTGTGAACTTGTGAAAAATCAGTGAAATAGTCAGAGAAAATAACTGATAAGTAATTAGTGGTATGTTGAAAGACAAGTTCACCTAATTAGAGATTCACTGTTTCATACATAAGAGAGTAAACTCTAAAACTTAAACATTTGTCAGGGAGATATGGCCCAGAACCTCCCCAGAACATTACAGAGTTAGGTATCGCTATATAAATGGCTTTGATAACAGTCCCCCCTTCTCTCCTCTACTAGTGCAAAGTCATTTTTACTTTAAAATAGACTGGTAACATCGTTAAAATGCATTAAGCTACCAATGATTACCATATACAGTCACCATCAATTAGACACTTTCTGAAATTCGAAATAAAGAAATCTTTGTTGAAACTAAGTTGAAGAGAACTTTATTTTCTTCTTTGAATGTTACATTTACAAGTGGTTAAACAAAGAAACAGACTTGGGTAATGGTTACTCAAAATAACTATATTATGTTATGTTATCGAGCAGTTTTTTGCACGATTCGGGAAAATATCAGGGCGAGTTTGGTCGAGCCATGGTTTGTATTTTGGCGAAACCGAAGGTCGAGCTAAAATACCATGGCGAGACCAAACGAGTCAACAACTCTATAAATATAATAATTCAACTTGTTATTGACCTTTTTCCATTACCATAATGCTTTGCATTTTGGAGGATTATACAACAGGAAATGGTAATTTTAGTTTTCACAGGAATTATAATCAAGCCCCATATCATGTTGCATTATGGTAGTGGTGAAGTGATTAATTAAACTGAATTGAGAAGTACCAGATGATCTATGAAACTAAGAAGAGTCTTAGTTATTCAATAACTATTTATCTTATATATATGACCGTATGATATTTAGTTTTACTTTCGTTCTGAATGACTTTAGAGGGCCTTAAATTTAAGTTTTCATCCAAATAATTCCAAAAACCTGCAGCAGCGAACTTTGCGTAGTTAGTTCTAGCTGCATTTTTGTAAGTAAGTTGATTTGGAAAAACGTCTGGTGTTATATTGATGCTTTGAGGATACAGTTTGAAAACCAATAGTTATCGATGACTATTTCCCTCGTCTGTGGAGGCCCTAATTCCAGTTGCTTAAATAAAGGTTAGATTGTTTATCTGATTTTGAAAATTTTGTTTAAGGCCCGTTTTTGAAGAGTTACTATAGGTTTTAGGGTTGTATGGTAAGTGTTACCACATTCTAATCATCTATAGGCTTTATATAAGCGGGTAAACTAAAGTGTACTACTCTAAATACTGCTGATTAAATGCGATTTCCAGTTTAGGTTTGAACCAATGATGAGTGCTAGATACTTTCCTGTTTTGCTTAATGGCCTTATTGGAGATTGTAAGATTCATTTGGTAAGTAATTTTCTTTTGTGAGGGTTTAAATATCACAGAATTAGTCTTGTCAATATTCAGACACATTTTCTTGGTCTTTAACTGGTAGCTCACTTTTCTTCTAATTCAATATTTAAGTTTGACTCTAACTTTTGAACGTTAGGTACCTTTTAGGGGCAAATTCGTTTCATCAGCATAAAAAGTGGAACTCTAAAATATTAGAGCATTTTTACATATATGATTAAAAGATAGCAAAAAGAAAAGTAAGCCCAGCACTGTGATCCTGTGGCACTCCACTTGCAATTGTTTGATAATATGATTTAGTACTATCAGGTACTATACAATGAAACAAAATGTTTCTATCGCTCTGGTAAGAAGCAAACGAAGCACATTCAAAACCTCGAATGCCATGTATTCCAGCTTGGTTAAAAGTGTTCTGTGATTTACGGTACCAAATGATTTACATATGCATAAATCAAGTAAAATACCATAGAAGTAAGTGCCTTTATCAATTGTTTGTTGTATCCTGCATGTAAGATGAAGTAAGCATGAAAAATAGAAGTCTAAACATTTTTGATTATTAAGATCATCTTCAGAGTTAAAACTGCTTTGAGTTGTGTTATTTACGATGCTCGCAGTATACAACAATTTGTTGAAGAGACAGTTTCAGCATTTTCAATACTTGAGTATAGTAAGCCTTACATTGTCTACCTCTGAACTTACTTTGGTGTCTGATATCTAAGTGTTTTTGTCTTTTTTGCGAAGAGACATCATCATCTTGAACGGCTTTGGCATCCTAACAAACGTGAACTTGTCTTGTGTATCAGGTGCACTATAATGTGCGGCTTCCACCTTGAACATCTTCAGTAAACCACCAAGGAACAAGAACATTTCTGCCTTAGCCAGGGTGTTGCCAATACACCGCCGCGATCCAGTCGAGAATGGTAGGACATACAGTGGCAGACCGTGTTTAATTTTGCCAGTTTCGTGATCAATAAAGCGGTAAGGGTTGAACTGCTCCGCTTGGCGAAAGTAGGATGGGTCGTGATTCACGCCCCAAAGATTCACCAACACCATTGTTCCTTTGGGTAACGAGTATCCTGCCACGTTTGTTTGCTCTGTCGTGCAGTGAGGTAAGGCCAGAGGCAATGCGGGACTGACGCGAAGACTTTCCAGAATTGTGGCCTCCAGAAGGGGTAAATTCGGTTTGTCTTTGAGGCCTGGCAGACTCGTCTCGCTGACAACCTCGTCAATCTCATCTTGTAGATCTTTTTGAATGTCAGGGTTTGATGCAAGGAACGTCAAAGCCCAGCACAGACTGGCGGCCACCGTTGGGAAGCCTGCACCGAAAATGTCAGCCAGGATAGTAATTTTATCTTCATCCTCTATCACCAATGAGTTTTCATTAATTATCATTCCTTCAGACTCGGCCGGGTACAGAGACATCGTGTTTAAGGACATCTCTAGTTCCATATTTTCCTTTTGTCGCTTTGTTTTCTGCGTGTTGATTTTCTTTACAATGTTTTCTAGTTCTGCAGCGAAGCACCACGTTTGTTTTTCATCGTCTTGATTCTTACGTTGCTGGTACACTTTCCTGACAAATGCAAACAACTCCTCGACTGTACGTTCAAGAATATCTGCTTCCCTTCTCAGGGCGAAGTGCAACCATGGTATGAAATCCAACAGGACACCAGAAGAAACGTTCTCCGTGAAATCCCCCGCTTTTTCAAGAAGAACGTAGAGTTCGTCTCTGAGTTCTTCATTGCTTTCATCAAGGACCCCAAATGTCAATCGAAAGGTTAACTTTATAATTTCTTTCCTTACGAAATCGTCTGAAACAAAGAGATCGCCATTCTTCGAATCAAGGGATGCTTTGATCCTCTCAAATTCTTTGTGAATCAAATCGTCTAATCGTTCTGGATCCTTAAACAGCGTTTGCAGAACTTGCACAGCGCACCTTTTGTGTAGCACTTGACGTGGTCCGTAGTCTGAAAATGCAACACTGCGTCCGTCATTGCTGTTTTTCTGGAAGGAGTACACTTGGGGACGGCCCGCAAACTGGTTGCCTTTTCTTCCTAAGGCCTCTTTGACCACATCGCAGCTATTAAGGACGACCACATCTCTGGAGCCCAGTCGAAGAGAGAAAACTGGCCCATACTTCGTAGCAAGCTTTGTAAGTGTGAGATGTGGTGATGAACCAAGTTGCAGCAGATTACCTACAACAGGGAGTCCAAACGGTCCTGGAGGATAGTCGGCAGGCTTCTTGTTTGCCTGAACATAAAACCAGAGAATAAAAAACAACAATCCAAACAGAATAGTTGAGATTGGTGCATCAGCAAAGGAACACACAAAAAACGCGGAGACATCATTTCCCATGACGTGGTAGTATGTAAGCAGTAGTCTCAACAGCTCTTCTCGTGATGACTGCAAAATGGTTTTGGTTCAAGATAAAAGATGTGCACATCTTTATTGTTTCTATTTAAGAAAGAATCCCACTGAGGTGTGGAAATGCGGCTGTACGAAACTGCCGAACCGGAAAAGTCAAGGTCATTTGAAACCGGGCACACATCATAAACAAATGTCGGTGAGTGTAGCAATTGACAAAGGAGTACGCAAAAAGTTGAAGTATGATCTGTAAAAAATACTGCACTCTGTACAAGAAATCACGTTTCAAGGCAGTTAAAAAAATTAATGACTGTAACTTATGAAGCATTTCCAGTGTAAGAATGTGTTTGTTTTTAGTAGCTTGAATTAATAATTTTGTAAGTAAAACAGATAGTCACGCCTCTCTACTCTTGCTAAGTTGCCTGTTTACTTCGGATATTTTATTTCACATTTATTGTCATGCACGTCATAAGAACATTGCGCTAACCAAAACGCTACTTCACTTCAATGTTAGAGTAGTAACTGAGGTGATGACAAAAGAAAGATAACGTTGCAGCAGTTCTTTTTCCTCTGACGCTAACTGCCCTTGGAGTTGTTTATTGGTTTGTTGTTTCAAAACTCACTGAAGGCCAAGGCAACAGGGTCAGGCATATTGCTTAAAAACAAGTACTGGTTAAATCCGTTTTGTAGTGTTCATGCTACAACAACAAATATTTTAAACTTTTTCTCGAAATGATACTCTTCAAAATTATTAATGTGCAACCAAGAGCTTGCAGACTTCTACTCCCTACGAATTGAGAACTAAGAGCTTCAAAGTAAAATGCTCATGCGCAGAAAGGAGAGTGTCAAAGTGTCCTGTGTCCTTTGTTGGTCTAATGCTTTGCTCTTGTTTATCGCTAAGGGTGAAGTTCAATAAATATTTTAGGAAATGACGAGATATGCGGTCTTCATTCAGTCAGTTACAAACATTTTAGTTAACTTTATTGTCTTTGTATGTCTATTCAGCAGCTAGAAACATAACTTCTCACAACCTTGCCCGTTGAAGCAAAGATTGTTTACGTGCACTGTTCATGTACAATAGCAATACCCATATGCAGTTCCAATATTACCGATATATTATTGCGAGTGACCTTGGAGGCCAGCCTAAGTTGAAGGTCAGGGTGAAGTTGATTTGTATCTTTGTTGCGGTAAGCACGTTTACAAAATGTACGTTTACTTAAATTAGCCACCTTTATGCAGTTTCTCTTTCTTTTGACTGTGGATATACAAACGTTTAGGTAAATTGGTGCTTACGTGTAACAACAACCGTTGCAGTTCCAATATTTCAGATCCGATATTCTTTGTAAGGACCTTTAAAAGCTGTTTTATATTAAGTCTTAAGACTTAAGGTCAAGATGACGCTAATGAATGTACAAAGTGTTAAGTAAGTTTAAATACCACCGAGCTATTTTTAAAAGCTTTATTCAGAAAAAGAAAGGCGGGGGAGGAGTAATAATATACGTAAAAGAGGGCGTGCCAGTAAAGCGCATGAAATTGCCACAGACATTTACCACAATGGAAGTGATTGCGCTAGATCTAACCCTCGGGGGCGAAAATTATACTGTCCTTGGAATATACAGACCTCCCACAAACATGGGAGCTAACTACTTTGGCCATCTAAAA
>JANSTQ010164244.1:0-10578 GCA_026167885.1 Bergia puertoricense
CCACTGTTCCACTGTACCACTGTACCACTGTACCACTGCTCCACTGTACCACTGCTCCACTGTACCACTGTACCACTATTCCACTGTACCACTGTACCTCTGTACCACTGCTCCACTGTACCACTGCTCCACTGTACCACTGTACCACTATTCCACTGTACCACTGTACCTCTGTACCACTGTTCCACTGTACCACTGTTTCACTGTACCACTGCTCCACTATACCACTGCTCCACTGTACCACTGTACGACTGTACCCTGTATCACTGCTCCACTGTACCACTGCTCCACTGTACCACTGTACCACTATTCCACTGTACCACTGTACCACTATTCCACTGTACCACTGTACCACTGTTCCACTGTTCAACTGTACCACTGTACCACTGCTCCACTGTACCACTGTACCACTATTCCACTGTACCACTGTTCCACTGTTCCACTGTACCACTGTACCACTGCTCCACTGTTCCACTGTACCACTGTACCACTGTTCCACTGTACCACTGCTCCACTGTACCACTGTACCACTATTCCACTGTACCACTGTACCACTGCTCCACTGTACCACTGTTCCACTGTACCACTGTTTCACTGTACCACTGCTCCACTGTACCACTGCTCCACTGTACCACTGTACCACTATTCCACTGTAACACTGTACTTCTGTACCACTGTTCCACTGTACCACTGTTTCACTGTACCACTGCTCCACTGTTTCACTGTACCACTGCTCCACTGTAGCATTGTACCACTGTTCCACTGTACCACTGTACCACTGTACCACTGTATCACTGTACCACTGTATCACCGTACCACTGTACCACTGTACCACTATACCACTGTACCACTGCACCACTGTACCACTATACCACTGTTCTACTGTACCACTGTACCACTGTACCATTGTACCACTGTACCACTACCATTGTACCACTGTACCACTGTACCACTATACCACTGTTCCACTGTACCACTGTACCACTGTATCACTGTACCACTGTACCACTGCACCACTATACCACTGTTCCACTGTACCACTGTACCACTATACCACTGTACCGCTGTTCCACTGTAGCACTGTAGCACTGTACCACTGTACCACTGTATCACTGTACCACTGTACCACTGTACCACCGTACCACTGTACCACTGTTCCACTTAATAGTTACACTAATTACATGTCCATACTGTTACGCCTCTGGTTCTTAATATAATGATCCATTATACTACTTTTTAACCTAAAATAGGTCCATACTGTTACGTCACTGGTGCGTACTACACAGAGCATAAGCCAAAAATTTTGACTGACCCCGGCCAAAACTCCGTCCACAGCCGCAAAATTCGATCCGAGAATGAAAATTCACTAGTCAAAACAGTCAAGATTTTAAATTTTGCTACCGTTATTCGACGTACATGCAAGTATTTTATAAATCTAGAAAGAATATAACAACTGACTGTATCATTTTATTGTTGGTGTTGGTTTACTGGAAATATTTTATTTTTAGAAGCTTTCGCAAAGCCTGTAGCGGAATTAAGGAAATATCTCCTTTGTTCGTTCCAGTGTTGCACTGGAACGAATTTAATAAAGTGACGAATTCACTTGTCTGAATTTTGACCCCGATAAAGCGCCATATCGGATGATCTGTTTATTGTTAAGAGTAAGGCTAATAACTAGAAGCTCTCAAAGAGAAGTGAAATGCTGCCTCTGTTATTTAGCACTGTTTCATTCGAGCACTTGCATTTAAGATAATTTATCTCTTGTTAAAATAACAAGTGATACTTGAAATGAGGACAAGTGACAATGTATGAATCTGCAACCAAAACAATTACCTTTGCATATATTGGTGGTCACCCAATCGCTTTGCATCCTCACTCCTGACTAAACCGAAGAGCGATTTTCATAAAGGAAAGCTTTGTGTTAACTTACACAAACAGAAACCAGACCAATTACGAATCCGACAGACCCTTGTCTCGAGGCTAAACAAAACTTTCAAACTTTTTAAAATCTTAAACGCCCCTAAAACTCTGCCGAAATGTAAAGAACTGTAATAAATAGCCGGTCAGAGCTAAAGAAAACAAAGCACAACTAAGAACAGTAGTTACATTATGTGAAAACTGTGCAGTTATAAACACAACAGAGACCTTCAGCTTATTTTGATTTCTAGTCGCTCGCAGTGTATCAGTAATTTACTTCTTTTCGGTGAATTTTCGGGGTAAACTCTAAATTCTCATACATTTCCTTTATATGGGTACGCTCCCATACATTTGCTTACGCTACAAAATCACAGCTTGGTCTACCTGTGGGGAAACTAGTTCCCAAGTCCCTCGTTTGAGGTGAATCCAACTGTGCGGCGAATCCAACTATGAGGTGAATTCATCTTTGAGGTGGATTCCACTTTCAGGCGAATTTACCTATCACATGAATTTGACTATGTGGCGAATGAATGTGACAAATTTAGCTATTTGATGAATTTGTTGCGTGATAAATTCAGCTGTTTGGTGAATTCAAGGCAAGGTCAATTCGACTAAGAGGTGAAATATGACAAATTTAATAAAGTGACGAATTTGCTTGTCTGAATTTTGACCCCGATAAAGCGTCATAAAGGAACAGTTCCCATGAGACGTACACGCGTGCGACGTGAGCCAACATACCTCAAGGACCACAAAAGATACTAGTTATCATTCTCAATTGACCTGAAGGAACTACCGGGACATGTTGCGTTAATATTGCTGATATAAATTAATTTGTGCTTGTTAAATTTGCATGATATTCCGTATGCTTCGCTGTCTTTGGTCAGCCATTGATTGATATCGATTACCGTTAGACATTGGCACGAAGGATTGTTATTTATATTTTCCACTCCCCCCCCCCCAACCATTCCTCCATGTTGTGTCTATATTTGGGGATACAAGGTCACATGACTGAAAGCGCATGGAGTAAGAAAGAAGATTTGATAACATAAGTTTGTATCACAAGGACCCATATATCTCCTGGACCCCTTGGACTTTTTTGTGAAGTTATTGTTTATTGGGTGATTCAAATACATCTATGAAGGCGACCCACAACACGAAGTAACACCTTTTATTCTGAGTGCAAGTCGAACATTTAGTCTCCGGTAGTCATTTGGTTTCATACGCAGCTGGTTTTTCCCTTAAGAACGGTGGTCTACAAACTATATAAAACGCTATCATGACCCGCACCTCGACATTAAAGAACCTCTGTAACGGTTGAATTAATGGGTTTAAGAAGCTACAATTTTTCGTTGTTTATCTTAAGAAAATGCTAAAAGAAAACATCGTAATCTACTTAAAAGACAGCGGTCACTAAGTTCTGCAAAGCACTTTATTACTCTGTGTTCCGACCCGGGACAAAAATAATTGATAACTACAATCCAACTTAATCGACGCTTTAAACAGGGCAGACCTGTGAAAAAACTTTAATTGGTATCTGAACGACGTTTATTTATAGATATTTTAGCTTAAAACAGTTTCCTTTTCAATTTTATGTTCAATCCATGAACATGCGCAAAGCCCTGAAAGATCCCTTTTAAGTTTATCTCCTTACATTCCATTGTATACAAGCTCCACACATGGAACTGTTTACCCTTCAAACTTAGAATTATCAACTCTGTGTCATCTTTTAAGTATGGTTAATTTTTTTTTTCAGTGAACTCTTTTATTCCTAGATTTTAGGTTTACTATAGCTAATAGATTATATTAATTTGTTAAGAATGTAGACATCTGCACATTTATTCCTATAAATCGTGCCATATAAATTATTATCATTATCATTATCGTTATTGTTATCATTATAGTTATCGTTATCGTTACCATTACGATTACCATTACCGTTACTGTTACCGTTATCGCTACCGTTATCGTTATTGTTATTATCGTTATTAATATTATTATTATTGTTGTTGTTGTTGTTGTTGTTAATCCGTAAGTTTGTCGTGTTTGTTCCAGCTGATAGAGAGACAGATATGAATGTCTGCAGAACAATATTGCTGCTGGGGTTAGCAGGGTTGTTTTTACGAATATCTTTCGCAAAAGCCAATCTGTACAAAGAAGCCAGATGCCAAGCATTCTGCACGACAAAAGTAAGTAATCTCATTCAGAAACATTTACCTGAAAGCAATTTATAAGTTAAAATCATAAAACAAAATCCATTTAAGGATCACTTCACTAACAACGATACCAAGGCCCACCCCGATACGTTTTATTTGGCTTGGGTGGGTGGGGGATTGGGGAGGATATGATAGTGATCGTAAGTGCCACAACAGTACACTTCCTAACTTAAAATCGGTAGATTTCCACTTTAGACATTACTGAGTACCTGCGCATGTAGTCATTTCTTCGTCATTTTAATATATTTTTGTGGGAAACAATTTATTTACTTCTAGCAAGCTGCTTCATGTGCTTCTTGATTGGAAAACAACTGCTTCTCATTTGTGGTTTAATTTTTGTCTTTTAGTATTTGGCTGTCAAACTACCATCTGGTGACTATAACAATGTAAGTTTGTGCTATCTTTCATAATTATTCAGTGTACTACATATGTAAAGCAATGTTTTATATTATTCAAAATACTATAAAAAATAAAAGGAAAACTTTATAACGTTTTATGAATATCCTTGTAAGTTGCGACAAACCCTTTATTTCCCGCATAGCCGTTTTAACACAATGTTGTCGAAACTGGTACCTTCAATTAGAGTCCTACAAAACTTTAAACATTTTTTTTTACACTTAAAAAGAAATTCAAAGTAGCTCTACAACTCACTGTTTTGACTGACCTAAAATGTAATAAAATACATATTTTTAAAGTGAGCCAAGGCGTTCAAATTGTTTTGAAAATGACTGAGACCAATATTTTTGTTAGTGCCTTGAAGGATGTAAGGACGAGTGTCTGGATAAATGTGTAAGTACAGATACTATGTTTTGATAAAAGGCCAAAAAGAGTATATGAAACTAAAATAGGTATCGATCTATGTAGGTTCATCTAGGTTTAAACGTTTACATGAAAGCTGTAAAATCCGACTACAGACCCCCCCCCCCCTTCCCCCAAGTTATTAGTAGATTTATTCTTAATATTACTCCGGATATAATCCTCTACCCGTCACTCCCTCTCCCCACCTTTCCCAAAAATAAGCTCCCAAAAACATTGCAAGACATTTATCCAATTAGAGTTTCTTTTAACCCCAAACACGATATATGATGCTTTGTTAAATTCTCCTCATGAACAAAAACATATCTTGAGTAGATGATGTAAGGAGAAGAGAAATGTTTAAAGGAAAATATATACTGTGTTGCTCTTAATTTCTTTCTTATCTGCTCATTCTCAAACTCTTTTTTATCACTATACACCCTCCCGGGTATAAGTCCGCAAGCTATCTTTATAAGCCCACCAAAGCCCCTCGTGAACTTGTATAAACCGTTGATTTATAAGCGGTATTTTACGGTTTTTGAAAGTGAAAATACTTCTAAGCTTTCGACTACAATATTTTCTGTAGTCATGTTCACATTCATTGCGTTGCATTGTTTGTAATTTTTGATAGTTAAAGGGGCTCTTTCATGGCCGAGTCAAGGTACTTTCTCTTTTCCAGAAGTTTAATTTTTGATAGTTAAAGGGGCTCTTTCATGGCCGAGTCAAGGTATTTTCTCTTTTCCAGAAGTTTAATTTTTACGTTCTTTATCTAAATAATTTCAAATGAAAACCTCATTTTACCAAATAAGACAGTAATTAATCGCTTCTACTAAGGTTTTATGCATTTTAAAGCAATTTATTACATTGTGTTCCGGACCGGAACATAACAATCGACAACTACAATCGAAGTTAATCGTCCCCTAAAACAGACCATCCGTAGCAATAACCTCCTGAAAATCTTAAATTGGTATCTGAACAGTACCTGTTTAGAGATATTTTAGCTTGAAACAGCTTTTTTGTCAATAAATTTCCGAGCATGCGCAAAGCCGTGAAAGAGCCCTTTAGTAGACTTAACAAATGAACATGCATTAGTTTTTTATTTGATATTAATATTCTATGTTTTCCTTTTTTATTAATACTTCAGGGAAACTCTACTGTGTGCACATTGGGTTGCAGTTTTTTTCGTAATATAAACGAGTCGGTTTATAAGGAGAGTATTGAGATGCCAGGTGTGCCGATCGTTGTTAACAAGGATTTCTCCAGCATTTTGTTGTCATGGCGACAATCAAAGAACATTACAAACAGAACCCTCATGTACGTGATAGAAATGAATGACGGTTCAGGATGGGAAGCCAAAACAGTAAGAACAAAGTAAATTGGACTTATAGGATAAATTAGTAGGTGTAGATATCATCTGACAGAAAGGAGAAAAAGCTGTATATTTTAAGGCCATTACCTTTTGTAATGAAGTACTTCTTTCAACTTTAACTCAAATTGCTTTGGAGGCCAGAAGGCTGAAACATGAACCTCTGAACGCCAAACAGCACAGCAAGAACGAGTTCACGTGACGTCTTGACGTTTACCATTTGCGGGAATTGAGAAAAAAAATCAATCTTAATGTCCCATTGCAACATCAACGTTTCATATTTAAGATACTTTTTTATGAACAACCGACTGCGTTAATTTCGTAGTCTGTAAAATTTTTTAGGCGCTTTTCCTGATTAGAATCAGCGTTTTAATCTTATTACACATCTACCACATTTAGGGTTTACGTTTACCTACATAAGCAGCCTTTACAGCCTATAGCCCAACATTCTCAGTTTAATCTTCTTATTACACATCTACCACATTTAGGGTTTACGTCTTCCTACATAAGCAGCGTTTACCACCTATAGCCCGACATTCTTTAATCCTTTTATTACACATCCACCACATTTAGGGTTTACGTTCGCCTACATAAGCAGCCTTTTGAACCTATAGCCCGACATTCTTTAATCTTTTTATTACACATCCACCACATTTAGGGTTTACGTCTTCCTACATAAGCAGCCTTTACAACCTATAGCCCGACATTCTTTAATCTTCTTATTATACATCTACCACATTTAGGGTTTACGTCTTCCTACATAAGCAGCCTTTACAACCTATAGTCCGAAATTCTTTAATCTTCTTGTTACACATCTACCACATTTACGGTTTACGTCTTCCTACATAAGCAGCCTTTACAGCCTATAGTCCGACATTCTTTAATCTTCTTATTATACATCTACCACATTTAGGGTTTACGTCTTCCTACATAAGCAGCGTTTACCACCTATAGCCCGACATTCTTTAATCTTTTTATTACACATCCACCACATTTAGGGTTTACGTCTTCCTACATAAGCAGCCTTTACAACCTATAGTCCAAAATTCTTTAATCTTCTTGTTACACATCTACCACATTTACGGTTTACGTCTTCCTACATAAGCAGCCTTTACAGCCTATAGTCCGACATTCTTTAATCTTCTTATTACACATCTACCACATTTAGGGTTTGCGTCTTCGTATATAAGCACCCTTTACGACCTATAGCCCGATATTCTTTAATCCTCTTATTACACTTCTACCACATTAAGGTTTACGTCTTCCTACATAAGCAGCATTTATAACCTATAGCCCTTCATTCTTTAATGTTGTTATTACACATCCACCACAGTTAGGGTTTACGTCTTCCTACATAAGCAGCCTTTACAACCTATAGCTCGACATTCTTTAATCCTCTTATTATACATCTACCACATTTAGGGTTTACGTCTTCCTACATAAGCAGCCTTTACAACCTATAGCTCGACATTCTTTAATCTTCTTATTACACATCTACCACATTTAGGGTTTACGTCTTCCTACATCAGCAGCCTTTTGAGCCTATAGCCCGACATTCTTTAATCTTCTTATTACACATCTACCACATTTAGCCTTTACAACATACAGCCCCATATTCATTTTTCCGGACCTATCTTGACGATCATAAAAGACGGAAAACAAATAAAAAGAGAAAAAATTGGAATGCATTAGACTACAGTATGTTAAGAAGTAGACATGCATTCTTGCTGGAATAATATTCATCACTATCTCCCACCAAACAATTGAGATTTTTTCCCCTGTTTGCCATTTTACTAGCCTTCGCGCAGACTATTATATTCCTTCGCTGCGAGAGGTCTCTCCCTCGTAAACAAAATGTATTTTGTCTCACAAAATTTGTCATATGCAAATGATAGAGAAATCCATTTAAGAACTTTAGAGATTTTTCATATTTATTTCAGCATAGGAAGGAGACCAAATTTGAAATTCATGTTTATAATTGGTTTATTTAAAGTCAAAAGTCACAAATACCTCCTGCTTCAGACAAACAGTCAAACCTAATCAAATTTAAATGAAGACGTTTAAACTCTTTCACCCTAAACACGATAATTTGTGTGTTGCTAATTCTCCTAGCCTATCTCAATATATTCCTTTTAAACAAGTTGGGACAAAGAAATACTCAATCTTAGAAATTGTATTGTGAGTGATCAGCTACTTAATCCTCATAACAAAATAACTTAGTTTGTAAGGAGAAGATAGATGTTGATAAATTGGTTTAGGCTAAGAGTTAAACTTGATTGCATTTCTTCCTTTTGAAAAAGTCTAAAGAAGTAAATTCATTCAGATTCTTTTTATTGTACCGGACAATTTTTTGCAATATCACTGTAGTGAAAAGTAAAACCCCTTCTCGGTTTCCATCAACATTTTGGCTGGGAGGCATTCGCTGTTAAATTACAGCAAATATGTAGGAAAAGGCTCGACTTTAAATTCTTATAATGCCGTTATTATGTGTCGGATTGAAGATATGAAGATAGAAGGGTTGAAAGTTGAACAATTTCCCATATGCTCCTCCCCCCTCCCCCCCCCCTTCCTTTCCAAACAAGATAGAAAAGAAAACTGTGAAGGGTCTAACGAGTATTATGTTTAATATTAGAGAGATTGTATGGATAGCATCGCGTTTACGAAAACGGCAAACGGCAAACGGCAAAAGTGACCTTGCGATCTTGATTTCTTCTCATTTGCCGTTTGCCTTTTGCTTTTTCTTAGTGAAGGTAAGTAGTTCCGTGTTTGCCACAAAGATGAGAATCATTTTGCACTCTTCTCGTATACTTATTATTTATTTTGAGGAAATGACCACGGAAATCTGAGGCAGCGTGGCCAAACGGTTTAAAGCGCTGACTCGCAACTCGGAGGTCCCGAGTTCGAGTCTTCTGCCCTTCGGCCACGCTGGTCTATATAGCCTTCTGGCCAGCCACCCTGCCAGTTGGGTTTTCAATCCCTATAAGTTATATTTGATTAATATTTCTTCTTTATAACGTGGCACTAAAAGCCCCTTTCGGGGAGTTGTCATTGGAAACTATTTATTTTTCCCCGTTTGCCGTAAGCGCGAAGCCAAATCTCTCTATTGTTTGTAGCGTTACCTCCCTAAGGGATGTTGCTAGCACGACATCTCAAACCGATCTTAAACACTAACAGTTTTGTTTGAATAATCAACAGATGACTCAAACCACGAAAGCTCATTTGCAAAAACAACAGCTTTGCGATTCAATTACAGCCTCGTACAGAGGCAAACACTACAGGTTTCGCGTGGTGGCTTTGACAGAGTACAGTACGAAATCAACCGGCAACTCTTCTGAAGTTATAGGTATTTTTTGCTCCAAATTATAATACATATTTCAAATAAGTATTTTAATTGTGTTATACATTTTAAGGGGGCTTTTTCACGGCTGAATCAGTAGATTTTATACTTTCTGAAGTTACTTTTTTATGTTATTTATCAAAAAGTAAGAAGTAAAAGAAAATTCCGTATCACTCAAACATCCAAGGAGGGGTGTTTATTTGAACTCCTTCTCCACAAGTTACTCCAACCTAAAAAATGAAGCTTCGAAAAAAATGAAATAGCTGCAACCTATTTATGAACTCAACTCTTGAAGTTAATGGCCCGCTTCCGGATTACGCTCCAATTCCCACAAACAGTGACTTAAAGTCAAGGCTCCGTGCTAAGTTTTAATATATTTTTTGTATTTCCTCGCACGAAGCCTCGACTTCATGTGATTATTTTCGCGGTAACTGTAGTGGCGAAGATATTGCTAGCGCAGCTAAAATTGATTAGGCAAACAATTCAGTCTAGAAATTTGGGTAAAATATATTTGGTTTGGCAAAATTCACATTGGCTTGGTGTACGATGAGCGCCACCCCCCCCTCCACCCCAACACACACGTTTCAAAACGCTCCACCGTAAAATGAGGTGCTACCTTCATTATACTTATATATACTTGATTACAGATCTTCCTCGTCTACCACCTGTGAAGAATGAAGTGTTACCTTCATTATACTTATATATATTTGATTACAGATCTTCCTCGTCCACCACCTGTGGAGAATGAAGTGTTACCTTCATTATACTTATATATATTTAATTACAGATCTTCCTCGTCCACCACCTGTGAAGAATGAAGTGTTACCTTCATTATACTTATATATATTTAATTACAGATCTTCCTCGTCCACCACCTGTGAAGAATGAAGTGTTACCTTCATTATACTTATATATATTTGATTACAGATCTTCCTCGTCCACCACCTGTG
>JANSTQ010164255.1:0-10576 GCA_026167885.1 Bergia puertoricense
CGTGAAATTTAGGTAGCAAGTACTAGCAACTTTCGAAATTTAAGGTAGCAACTTTTTGGATTTTTGGCAACTTTTTAACAACTTTTTCGCGAAAGATTTTGTATGGAAAATCATCTTTCGAGCTATTACTCAATAAAGCGAATACTTGAACATCCTTGGTGTACTTACTTGTGTCATGTATGTCTATCTGTCTCCTTGTAAAATCTGGGGTCTTTCTGTCCATCATTTAATGAGGTATTCCAAGACAAATTTTTCCCAGTAACGGCGGAGGAGGGGGGGGGAGTACTCCCATATATGGGCTACTCGGGGACGTGCCGCTGAACAAGGTATGGTTTTTGGTCGTTCTTAGTCTGGAATCGGTCTCTTGATCTTGATTATTCTTGTGATCAGACAGGACCTCAGCTGTTTGGCGTAAAATTTAGCCTGGAACTGGGTTACTTTTTGTGGCTTTTTGGGTCTCGAACAGGTTCAGGGTCTCAAGGACTCAGCGGCACCTCCCCACCCAGAGGAGAAGGTTGGAGGACAATTACTGTGGATCACTCGAAAGAGGTCGCTGCGAATAACGAGCCATTAAATCAAGTTGAACGTTTCCACTGATACCAAACTCAGCCAGAGCCACGTTCGATAGTTCATTCAAATGAATAACTGCCAAAATTATACCATGACCCGTTTTATATGAGAATAAAGGATAAAACTTCCACACTCTTCGACCATTAGAGCTCGATTCGACCTGAAATACACCACCGGTCGTAAGTTGGACTTAGCAACCGCTGAGAGAGAAAATTGAATCAGAGGAGCGGTTACTAATTCCAACTTGCGACGCATCGTGACAGAACTCGAATGGTTGAAAAGTCAGGAAGTTTACATAGAACGGGTCGTGGTGCAATTTTGGTTGTTATTCATTTGAATAAACTATCGAACATGGCTCTTCCATGTTTGGCTTTGGTGGAAGCTTTAGACTTGATTTTATTACTCGTTCTTTTCGAGGTAATAATAATAATAATAATAATAATAGTTACCCAGACAGCATTTCCACAGAGTGGCTCTTCATCCATCTGGGGGACCTACGGCTTAACGTCCCTGTCCAAGGACAGTGTGGCGAAAGAAGGTCACCTAAATATTCAACCCCAATCGAACCCGGGACCTTCAAGTTAGCAGTCTGAGATCTGATCAACTGAGCTAACATCGCACACACGTATCTGCCATTTCCTCCAACCTACTCGTCTTATTGTCTTGGGATATCTCGGTAATTAAAGCACAGAAGGACTCAAGATTTCATAAGAAGACCATAAAAAAATACATAACACAAGTAAATGCCACAAGGATATTTTCTTTTCTTTTTATTTTATTGAATAAAATAAAAAGTCTTTTAAATCATGTCCACCATTGGGCCATTATTGTTAAATGACCTGCCAGATCGTCAGCCCGCTTTGTGCACGCCCTCAATGCCATAAATATCCAAGCTGCCACCCCCACCCCCTTTATCGGCTTTCATATTTAGTTTTTAGATAGATATCATGTAATAGGTTTTTTGGTAAAGGTCGTCGTTAAACAAAGTGTATAATTAATCAGAAGCAAAAAACAAAAACTGCTAGGAAAAAGAAATGTAGGGGAGGAGGAAGGTTTTTCCGTCCTGAGATAATGAGACGATGACAAAAAGATTAGTAGATGACGTTAGGATTAGGATAAGGATAGGGGTTAGGGTTAGGGTTAGGGTTAGGATTAACCTCAAAATTTTTGGATATTCTTGGAACATGTTAGAAAACTTACTCCACTCAGTAAACATCCTCGACAAAAACAAAGCTATATACAAGCTGGATGCCTTCGGATTGAAATCTGGTCCGGAAAACTTTCTCCTACATTTCTGCAAATTGTCTGCAAGGTATCATATACTGATTTTGTATAAGTGTAACATGAATTAAAACTTAACTCATTTTCTGCACCAATTTAAATGATATGACCCGTTTGAAAAATAAATACTCCCTACCATAAAAGTTAAAGAAAAACATGAAAAATGGAAACACTGCTGCCTACTTTTGCTATATGGATATAATCATTGTTTCTCAAATACATTAAACATAAAACGGGCCAAACCTAGACCTATATCGCTCATTACTGGAAACAATTATGTTTTTGCATGTCTAAATATATAACAGGCGCGTAAAACAAGTGCTTTACCGTAAAAGTGAAAGCAAACTAGGCTATATATGCTTACATTTATGTGTCAATTTGTGTGTGTATTTACTTTGTTTTTTTGTTTGTGTGATTATTATTATTATTGTTATAGTAAATTAATTTTTTAAAATTCATCTAATACGAAATGAATAGAAATACTTACTATTTTTTTCAGCGGTTTGAAACTCATTTTTGTTCATTCACCTTTTGACTGAACAATTTTCAATAAGACTAGACTTATAAGCCAGATGAAATCGTTAAACTTTAAAAATCGAGCTAGAGTATTACTGGGATTTTCATGTCGAAATAAATTGATATTTACAATTTTAAAATTATAATTTTAAAGCTTTTGTTCCTCTTAAGGTGGTGTTACACGGGAAGTCGATTTTTCGCGCAACATTGTTGCAATTTTGCATTAAAAATTGAGATCGTGTAACATGGCGCATGGTTACAATTTTTAGCCCTACTTCGTTGCGGCAACGTGTTGCAAGTTTTTGAATGGTGTTCATAAACTCACAACATTGTTGCATTGCTTAACATGTTACCGATAAAAAAAAAAGAGCTCGTTCACTGTACCCTGTTACACTACGTCAATTTTTCAATGTTGCGCTAAAATTCGTACCGTGTAACACCTTTATAATTTACAATATTCTGTTTTCGCATGGATTGATATTAAAGTACTCTACAGTTCAAGGGAGCTATTTCAAATCCTGTCCTGGTTTTGTTCGTCTAGTCTTAGTTTATTGATATCTGTATATGTTGTGTCCTATCTAAAATGGTACATGTCGCTCCGTTGTAGTTTTTATTAATAAATGAAGTTTTCGTTCACTAGTTTTAGAAAAGAGCTGATAGCGGAAGTCACGCTCATTTTTCCGATATTAACTACTCAGTGCGCGTGAAAGGCAGGTGGAGTGGTGGGGCATACGTCATGTGATCTACTTTGAAATGCAAATTATTGCTCATTTGTCGGCGCTAGCGAATATGCAATCTGCATTTTTATAACTCTCAAAATCTACGAAGCGTGGAGAATGACAGCACAAACAAACCCATAGCACAGACACATGACTAAAATAGAGGCAGCTATCAAGTGCAAAAGTTATCTTAGAAAACATTGAGAGCTTCATTTGTCAACTCTTGTGAATTAACGTGAGGTTCACAAAATTAATTACTACTAGATTGAACGTTCATATATTTAAGGAGGGAGGTTTAGCCATATTATTCGAGAACTACTTTAAAAAGCATATTGTTTTGATTCCATGCCAGTGGAACTCGGCTCTCAGTGTGGAGCCTCAAACGTGGCTTTGGAGTCTTGAGGAACACTCGTCGTGTCATCAACAAAAAACTTGTAAGGCGGAAGACGAAGGTAATATTAAACGAGGTAATATTTGGAAAACATGATAAAATTCAGGAAAGACAAGAAAGAAAAAGCAGCCCCAACGCCGAAAGAGAGCAAAGAACCTTTGTCCCGAACGGAGTCTTCCACCTATAAGATATTCACGATTCCTGTATTTGGAGCGGCGAAGGTTGGCAAGACGTCTGTAATTAAGGGTTTCTTGAATGAACCATGTGAAAACGTGTACCAGCCAACTGTCGAAGACTATTTTACCAAGTACGTCGAATACAGAGACAAGCAGTTCCAACTCAATATTATCGACACGGGCGGTTCAGAAAGCTTCCCAGCCATGCGGCGCTTGGAGATTGAGAGGGCAGACATCATAATTCTGATGTACTCGCTTGAGCAATCATCTACGTTTGACTATTTGAGACAAATTAGGGAAGAGATAGAAGAGATACATGGAGCCAAAAAACCAGTTATTGTGGTGGCTAATAAGTCAGATCTGGATGTTCAAGGGAAAAGTATTGAGTATGTTACCAGAGATGGGAAAAAAGTGAACACGAAAAAGCTTGTTGAACTGGAATGGGGCTATTTATGGACAATAACTTCCGCAAGAATGAGCTGGGGCATCGAAGGCGTATTTCACATGGTACTGGACGAATTTCTCAAGCGAAGGGCGCAATCCCTACCAAAGCGATCAAGTTCTGCTGCTGCGAATGCCATCAGAAAAATTTCGGATTTCCGTGCGTTTACGAAGTAGGGTTTCAACATTATTGCTGACAAGTGACATGTGTTGAGGAGTGTAGGGTCTGATCGGTTATTACTGACATGCCCTAAGGCTATGGAGTTTTTAGCAATCTTTCGAAGTAAATAGAAAATGCTTTAGCACTTCAAAATGTTTTTAGTTTTAAAAATAGTGTAAGGTAATACTTGAATGTTGATGTTACCTTGACTATATTCTAGTTAATTATAGTACTTTTGGTCACATGAAAAGTTCCGCGTTGTCTCATTATTTCAGTCGCATCATAGGCGGACACCCAACAAATTTGAATACAACTGACCTGTAATAAATGACAATCATTGACAGCGTGAAAATGCATAATGTAGAAGTTCTAAATCATGCATTGAAACACGAACTGGAAGCAATTCGTATGTTCTTTTCTATAATTTGGTTCACATCAGTTTGCAAATCTTTATCTGAGTATGGCTTTATGACCTAATGTCAACAATATTAGGAAGCTGATTCCTTTGTCCTGTTAACAGGTCGAGCTACACAATCAAAAACATAACTTTATTGCATTTTAGTCTTGCATTCGAAAATAACAATAACACTTTATTTACTTTGTCTTAAGGTACAAGAACATCAGCATTAATATACATACATTTATGTACAAAGCTAATAATGCCTCAAATGTGTAAAATGTCCATGAACTACAAAGTTTACAGTTCATATAATCACTAAGCTTTCATTTATAACTGATTTATACTGTTCAACTATACATCGAATGTATATTTCACAATATACTTTATGCGACAGGTTTTCATCTGACATAGAAATCAATATATAAGCAGACATCTAAAACTAAATGTGCTAAAACTCTAATTAATTTTGTAGAACTTTGACAGGAATCATACTCAAAGCATAACAATGGTTGCGCGTGTACACACTTCATTATATAATGAAATTCGTCACTTATAGACCCGTTAAATCATAGCCATATAGGTTACACAGAGTTTTCGTATATATATTTTCGAACTTTTACGAGCGAATCTGACGATATGGCAAGTTGAGTCATAGCAGACCTTGTTTCCGATTTTCCTAAGAATATAAGCATTTCCCACAAGTATGTCCAAATTTTACATTTCTGTAGGCTCAAGGGAACGGTCATTAATTATGGCGAGGGGGAAGGGGGGAAAGGAGGAGAAATTAGGGGGGGGGTACTAACTGTTCAAGTAAGCTGATTTATATTGCTCAATTATTAAAAAAAAACCAATATGACAAATTTGAGAATTCTGAGAATTCTGAGTTGTGAGAAGCTTAAATGTGTGAGATGCCAATATTTCGTCAGAAACTAATGTTCAAACCACAAACCACACCACACCTTTAAAATGCTGAAGGATATTACTCGTATGTGTAACACGATTAGACCTCGACTTAATTTTTTTAATATTTCTAAAATCAAAGAAAATACATTAAAGAAACGTTTTAAGATAGTTTGAAAAGTGCACAAATTTGTTAGTTTGGAAGATGAAATAACAAACCTTTGCCGAATACCTCTACCTATAAAATTTTAAAATCCGCCTCTCGATCACACTGAGATCAATACCGCAGTCTATATTATGCCGTAATAATAAGAATAAGAATAAGAATAATAACAATAGTAAATAAGATATATAATGATGAATGCCTTAGTCACCAAGGGGTGATTTTCAAGGTGGTACTCCTGTCCTACAGCAGAGCGTGCGAGATGTACAAGCGAAAATCAGTTTTAACCATTTTAAGCGCGCTATATTGAAACTGATTTATTTCTGAGAAACAACCCATATTTATTTCTATTGGAATTTTAAAGTCGTAGTCAAATACTGAGTTGTCCAGTCGGCATTACCGAAATAACACTGCTATTTTAGGTTTATGAACTAGCCAGGTTTCCTACTGCACCCTCTTACGACAAATTGCCATTGTCAGTTAAATATAGTGAATTAACTTGCCCAAGAAGCACTAACTTTTGTTCTCGTAAAGAGATCGCTCTTCTCTATCGAAAACCTTCCAAAACTCGCGAATTTTCATCTAATTTAGACTAAGGAAAACCCTACGTTTTCTTGGAAAAATTCTAAAGAACATGATAGTTAGATTTCCGCAGAAATTTACTCTTCTGCAATATGTTTTATAAAGAACTATCAAAGAAACTCAGGCGAACATCACGAATAATTATATTACATTGTATACCAACTATAAAGAACGTACGGAGGCAAGACGGCTTGCCCTGGCAGAGTTGTCCTGTCTATCATTTACCTCCTCTATCTATCATCGCCTCCATCCTGTTTACCACTCGGTGAGAGCTTCGATTTTTATGTGAGCAGTTTGTGTAAAAACACTTGACTGTGTGTATTAATTTCTAAGAAAAACTCGAAAACATCGTTTACTAGAACAGTTGATGGGGACCGGGTATTCAACATAGGTTTTGAAACTATTTTTAAAATTAAAAATAAAAATAAGTTTTGATGCCAAAACAGCATAACTGATTTTATACATATTTACTCCTAGTTTTTTTACCACTTTGTTATCCTTTTGTATGCAGCTGGGCCGCTCTGTTTTTCAGAAGAACCGAACTTCGTCATGTCCAAATTGTACATGCGCATGTGGTTTGACCTTCAATTGATATGGTATGTTTTTCGCGGTATGTCCCGTATGTTACTATGTATTTAGAACGATACATGATGAGTAAAATTATACCCAAATATTATGTAACCTATTGGCAATATTTAAACACAGCGGGAGCAGAACGGAAAGGTCATCTAGGGGCCCATATCTCCTGTTCTGGTCTGGCAGCTAAACTACAACAACAAGCTAAGACTATAAATATCAACAACTCACGATCAAGAAGTCATTTCGCAAATTCTGTAGAATACACTCAGATGAGCTGGTAAAGTTCGAGGCAACGTTGACGAAATTGCAATCTTTGGTTTGACTGCGCGTATCCTTTGTAATGCTTTTTATTTTTCACATAATTACATAGACATGATTTCACTTTCGTTTTGATGTGGTCTATAATATTGTTGCGCGCGCTTGATGTTACATTTTGTTTTTCAGCGTGTGTCCTATTTTTTGCCCGTGCTTAGCTCTCTGTTTTGAATTCTAGTGTTTCGACGCCATCTTTCATATAACGGTTTCAATTTTATTTTCATTACCTTTAATAACGTTTGTTCAGTACTGAACTGCCCTTACTTTATAGTGGGTGGCTCCTCCTAAAATGGTCTGCAACTGGTGTAGGATTTAATGGAGCCGAAACCAAATGTCGAATATGCACATATTTTAGGTGTCCTACTGATGATCCTGATTTACTTTTTATTTTAGCAACGTTATAGACATAGTTGTCTGCACAATTTTAATTTGCATAAGATAAGTGAGAGTTAGATTTACGTCACTAATTAATATTTTTAAAAGATACAATCAGTCTTTTGTCCCCAGTCGTCATAAGAGCAGAACAGGAAGGTCATGTAGTTGCCAATCCTGGTCCAACTAACACGAGATACTAGTAAGAAATCAATAACATTTAATGATACAATCAGTTATCGTCGTGAGAGCAGAACACGACGGTCGCGCAAGAGTTTGTCTCATCCTGTTTTAAAACTTGCACGAGATTAGTAACAGCACAATTTACGATATTAAACCTTAAAATATCTTCCATCAAAGGATGGAATAATTACGAAGGCTATTCAAGGTCATTCAAATTTATCATAAAAATTAAACTTACTATTGCTAGTCCCATCGAAAAAATTTGATGTGACATTACCTGTGCTGATATTCCAGACAATGGTAAGTCTGTAGGCGAAACTTAAAGTTAATTAACATCAGTCATTCAATGTTAAGGTTTGGCAAAAACACAGTGTACGTTATATGTTGGCTTTCAACCGTTTTAGTTTGCTGTTTTAAAATGTAAAATAGATGTGATAGATATATCTGATTACAATGTTTCAGGTTTTCTGATTAATCTTGATGGTCAAACCGTGTTTCAATCCAGAAGACAACTAAGACAACAGCTGGAACTACCGGAAGTCCTTACTACAGCTCTTGGAAATTCGTATGTCAACTGATCCTTTCAAAATCCTGGGCTATTATTATTATTGAAAATGACATAACTAAAAGGAAATACTTAATAATAACAACCGAATTATTTAGTGTTCAACGCACAATACGCAATTTAGTTTATTACATACTTAACTTTCTTTTCATGTGATCATAAAATGATAAATGACGCATAATTTTTAAAAATGCGGATGAATGTGAATAACGGTCAGAAAAAGGTAAATTAATATTAATAAGCAATCACGCTCAAAGTATTCCGCTTCCTCCCCTGAACATAGCATAAATTAGAATTTTTTTGCAACAATTATTTTTTTTGTTGCGTCAGACATGATAACTTGTTGGACAGTGTTTGACTGTGTTGGTTATACAGAAGTGTTCAAACGAAATCAGCGCCATCCAGACATTGCATAGTGTCGTGTTTTGAACCTGCGAGCGAAAATGTTCGACAATTTTCGATGAAAAGTTTGAATCAAATCAACACGTCCTCACATCGTCCAACACGATCCAACGGGTATCCAACAAGACCAATATTTTCGAACATGATATTCAAACGGATCTAATATCTTGCGTCCAACGGTGTTGGATGGCATCTGACCAACATGTTTGATCTGTTCAAGCCAGCTTTAAAGACTTGTGCACACAAGCAACATAATGGCATAACGACATAAAGACGATCAAACAAGAATACTGTGCCACTGGTGTGAACTAAACCATAACGATATAAAGGAAGTCTTATGTTTAAAGACCAGATAAACCAGATGAGCGAGGTACGGATACTATCGGTTTTCACTCCTGTGATTGGCTTTATGTTAAGATATCTCCACAGGTAGCCCAAGCTCTGAGTTAGTCTAAAAATTATGGTTTGTAATAAGTAACGAGCATATTGGATCGAATTTAAGAAACTTTGTATTGGAAATAATCGTTTGAGCTATTAATCAAGAAAATAAAGAAATCAAACACTTTTGTTGCACTTATTCGTTTCATGTGTGTTGGTTTGTCTACTTATGAAGTCCGGGGTCATTCCGTCCATTATTTACCGAGATATCCCCAGACGAAGTTCCCCCCAATAAGCAAAACTTACTTCGTCATAACGACATAGACATGACGACATAAAAGATACGTTTTAAACTTATGTCTGTGTCATTATTTGTAGCTCACACTTGTAACGTTAAACGACATTAGATGATTCTTTTGCAGAGGCGGCGGAGCTTTTTGAAACGTTGGGGGGGGAGGTACACCAAGCCAAGCGCATATATCCGTACACAAATTTCCCAAAATGTCTTTTCCAACACAAAGTTTATTTCCTAAACACGCCGTCGCGTCAATGGGAAACCGCTTCTGTCTAGAGCCTGCCGCAGACCTGTGCGATTCGGTGCGATTTTGAACCCATGCGATAAAAATTGCATGTGATCGCTTTCGTCGCAGGGAGCCGCACACATAAGCCGGCAACAACGAGCGATTTCGATCACTTGAGAGTCCAAATGGGGCTGTAAACTTGCATGTTGTGGCTGCACTGCTACTATTTTTGTTGAGATGACTTGTTTACAACAAGAAAGTTGTGCAAAATACATGCTGCCAGTGTGCTCTGGTTCAAGGAAAATAGTAGTTAAAACACCCTAACTCGGTTTGCCAATATGCCAAAGACATTTTGGACAAGCATTTGCTCGAAGATTGTGGCTACCATATTCAGGTAAAGTTGCATCAAACAGACTTTGCATAGTTTCCCATAGCGAAACCTTTTCTTGTTGTTTTACTGTCATCCATGAGTTAATGCCGCCATCTTGATTCCTAACACATCGACACGTGACTGCTAAGTCATCTCTCATTGGTAGTTTTCAGAATTTCAGTCTTATTTTATTGCGTGTTCACCGCACACCTTTACGACAAGAAGCGATTACATGCGATAAAATCAAACACGTTTAATCGGTGCGATTGCAATCGCATGCGAAAAAAATCTGGTCGCAGGCAGCCGCACACAGTGCGATTACATGCGATTTTTATCGCATGCGTTCAAAATCGCGCCGAATCGCACACAGGTTTGCGGCAGGCTTTAAGTGGAAAAATCCAACAGTTGATTGGCTTCTAGAAACTGGAGAGTCCTACAACATTATTTTAGCAAGCGCGATCCTGATGAAACAATTTGTACAAAAATCACGAGACTGAATATTTTGCCAAACCAATTTTATGCTGCGCTAGCAAGATAAGAGATATGAGCTAGCAAGATGTGGGGGGGGGGGGGGGGGGGGGGGGGGCGGGGG
>JANSTQ010164266.1:0-10575 GCA_026167885.1 Bergia puertoricense
TGAAAGTCTTCTGCTATACAGTTTCACCCAACAGTTAATACAGGCCCCTGATAGTCTTCTGTTACAAAGTGTTTTCCCATAGTTAATACAGGCCACTGAAAGTCTTCTGCTATACAGTTTCACCCAACAGTTAATACAGGCCCCTGGTAGTCTTCTGTTACAAATTGTTTTCCCACATTTAATACAGGCCACGTCCGCTATACAGTTTTACCCTACAGTTAATACAGGCTACTGACGTTCTTCCACAAACAGTGGCACAGACCATTGAAAGTCTTCAATATACAGTGTTTTCCAATAGTTTATAGAGGGCACTGAAAGGCAGCCAATTACAGGTTACTGTAACAACTGGGCTCTGACTAATTCTAGACTTTTTTGGAATTTGGGCTTAACATTTAAAAGTGTTTTTAATTGTATCGTTTTAGGTCTTCTCAAGCTTGGAGGTGCGTATCGCCATGCCACATGAAACCAATTTATTTTCTGCTGTGAACAGAGATTTCCGGATTTTGATGAAAACAACAGAGAAGAACCCCAATGTTCTGCAGGCATGCTCCAGAACAAGTAAGTTGTATTTCCTCAATACATGTAAACAGTTTTGAGTGGATGATCAGCTCCCATATTCTCCCAAACAATCAAACTTATTTTACATTGATATTGTATGGAGAAGATAGACAATAGTAAACGTGACGGGAGTTGAAAGTTAAAGTTTACCTTAGTTACGTATTCAGCAACCACGGTGCTTATCATTATTATTGTTAACTTTGTAGGTACCGCTGCACCCATTGCCTAGATTAGACAAATATTCTTTGCCATTTGATAATTATTAAAGTTTAAAGACCTGATCGCACAATTTCTTCATTAACTTATCTCATTCATGGAAACGCAAAGTCAAACTGTATGTATTACGTGTGAAAAGAAAATGAGCTGTGCTCCGCTTCCGCTCGACTGCACCCTCAGTCAGTTCAAGAAAAACACTTTTTGGTTATGGGAAGAAGTACTTTTGCCAAAGACTTGTACTGAAAGTAATTCATTTCGAATCAAAAATTGATATTTCATGTTCTACTCTGGTTTCTTTGATTAACTGAACTGTTTTTTTATCGACAGATATCCAAACTAAACTGGAAAAAATCAACATGAATTTGCAACAGTGTTGGAAGTCACTCCTCAATCAACTTGAAAGGCGAAGACAAAAATTCCCACGGTTCTATTTCCTATCTGTGGAGGATGTGCTGCATGTGGTTTGCAATGGTAAGTGGCTAAGGTGACTATCAAGTAGTTAGGCAGGTTCAGGGGTTTGGGGCTTAGCCGGGGTATCGTCGAGTCGATACTATTAGATTTTATATTGGAAATCTATCTGTTTCTTTCTAAAGCCAGAATATTGCTGTAAATATGAAAATAAAGTTTATTCCCCCAAGTCTACTGTGTACTGTTTTGCTTTGTGTAGTATAGAGTGATTCGAAGTCACTTTTATCTATTTTTAGTCTGATCTCTCGGCTCGAAAGTTTGCAGTTTGTTTGTTTGTAACTCGCTCAAAATGGCACCAAATCACGCCATAAAACAGAAAAAGACAATGTTCACATTCCACTTGAGGTGAGTTATTTACATTTTTTACTATTTTTTAACAATATTTTAGTATTTTGATAAATCAATGACCCAAATTGCAAAGTGCGCTATCTGTTTAAATGCAAACTGTCAGCTTGGAGTGCGTGTGGTTCTGCAATTGGTCTGGGATTTAATGGAGCCGAAACTATTGTAGAATTAAACACATCAGTTGCTGTGTTAGTATTTTTTGTAAGTTAAGAAACGATTTGTTGTCTTCTGTACAATTCAAATTTATTGACGAGCTGCTCAACATTCTCCACAAGAAAACCTAAGGTTTAAAATTTTGTTCGTTATTTTAAAAAGTTATTTCTTATCTCTGTAGGTTATGATCCAAGTCTTGTAAATCCGTACATCTCCAAAGTGTTGGAGAATGTAGGCGCTTTAGAGCACGAAGAGCTGGAGTCGGAAGGACAAACACTCTTCCAGATCACATCAGTGCTCAGTCGTCATGGAGAGCGGCTCACCCTTAAACAAGTATGATTTTGCAGCATCTTCATCGACGTAATCATTGTAATAGAAACAGGCATAAGGGGAAATTAGTTTATTTAGTAGTTGCCCCCTGTTAAAAATGTTATTTTTGGCGATTGAGTGAACGCAAAGAACGATAAAGACAGAAAGGAATATTTGTATGGCACGCAGTCAGCAAGGACTGGGCACCACTAAGTCGTGGAGCATCATGGGTAGTAGTGTTATATAGATCTGTGAAGCGCATTTTCAGTCACTCTAGGCCGCAACTCCAGCCTTTTCATTTAATGGAAAAAACTTTAATTTGTTTTTTAAAAATTGTAAGACACAGTATACATGCTTTATGCATAATAGATAAATAATCCTCTACACCCCGGAGGATAGTGATACTAGCATCTGGTTCGGGGAATACGTTTCCTATTTTCCCAAGACAATTAAGTTTTTGGTTTTTCGTACCCTGCTGTACCACAGTAATTGTGAGATGTTTATGTAGTCTTGGCGTCCGGCTGACACCAACAAATGAAATCTGATGGGATAAATTTTGGTCTGCTGGGTAGTGGAGCTGAAATCACAGTTTCCTGTCAGTCACATAACATTTGCTGTCTATTTGTACTGAGTATGGTCATGTTGTACCCCTAGCCTGTACTGTGTGACGGACCCATCGATGGATGGCTGACATCGCTCATAAACACAATGAAACAGACACTGTTTGAGCAGCTTGCAATAACATTAGAGACTCCGTCACTTGACAAGCCGACTGGGGCACCCAGGCAAAATGATGCTGTTTCTGAGCCTGCCTCTGATAAGCCACCGGGAACTGCCAGCAGCTTCGGTCGCATTGAGCGCTCTTTCACACTTGATAATGTTACCGAGGTAAGGACGTGCAGCTGTGAATGACAAATATAGTCCCTTATTCTAGATTAATTGCACCGAATTTTTTGATAGCTAAGCTTCTTTTATTGGAGAAATCAAAGTGTTTGCAATCTACCAGTCAAATTAAAACTTGGTTATAATTTGTTCTACTATTTTTGTATTTCACGAGATTTCTTTTATAGGTTGTGTACTTGGCAACGCAGATTGAAGTCTGCAAGAAGATTGCGAAAGCTTTAGAGGAGTTTGGTAGAGGAGATCAAGCTGCACTGCAGAGGGTTCACGATAAGCTAACGGTTGTCTTAGAATCAGCAGCCTTGATGCTTAGAGGAGCAGGCAAAGACCAGTTTGCATCAGGTAGCAGGCCTAATAGTGGAGGTGGTAACGATACAAATGAGCTCAGCGAAGAACCTCTCTGGGGCCCAAGAAAGAGCTGTGCTACAAGTGATAACACACGTGATCCCACTTCAGAAGCAGATGCCGGATCTGAAACCTCTGCTCACGCATCAGCAAAGGGAGAAAAGATGGTTGGGATCTCTGTGGCTGAGTCTGGTGTAGAGGAGAGCGATACAAAACTGATACTTTTTCCAAGTCAGATCCAAAAGATAACCAACATGATTGCTATGCTGTCTCACAAGCGAGAGGTGGTTCGTAGGTTGATAAGGATAACACAGACTCAATCAGGTTTGTGTTACTAGGTTTTTATGTGTATATGTGACAAGTGACATTTCGTCATGGCTGTAACTCAGAAAGTACAAATTGGTCTTTGTTTTACGTTGAGGTTGGTCACACTTCTGCCTTGTAACGATAAAGTGTTTTGCGATACTGAGGCCGATGCTTTTTGAGACGATATAACGATGTGGTTTGATGACGTATATATATAATACATGTTAGACCTCCTAGGTGCGATTTTAGGTTTTTATTTTGTTATATGAGGCTCCAATGACACTGCGTCATTTTTCATCATTTTTCTTTCTAAATCTAGACAAAGAACTCCGTTATTTCCGTCTTTCAGATGATACATGTCTGTGTCAGTGTTTCGGTTTATCACTTACGTGTCGCTCATGCTCGAACATTCAGTTTTGATTTTGCAAACCGAAACTGTGCCTTATGACCTCTTAAGTCAGTTCTGTTGACGTAGCAGTTTGAGGTTGATGTGTTTTAACAGATAAAGTTAACTACTAATTATTGTTGTTCTTGGTGTTGTTATCCTCTGCAGAGGGTGTGAAGACTTACAATGAGATGTTTGACTGGCGTTGTCATGCGCAATACACTTGGGACAACGAAAATCAAAGCTGCAAGGTGAACTTTCTGGACATGCTCTTCCAGTACGGGTTTGAGTATCAAGGCACTTGTTCCAGACTAGTGCTTACTCCGCTGACTGAAAGGTGCCTTTTAGGGCTGGCTCAAGCTGTGAAAGGAAACATGATGGGAATGTGTGTTGGGTCAGCGGTAAGTAACATAAAATTGATTACAGATTATTTTACAAAATGGAGTTCTCTTGCCTTCCTCTTGCCTTCCAGTTGATGCCAGTGTTGATCTTCAAAAAGCTAAAAAGCTCCATTTACACACCGAACTGCAGAGAGTATTTTTCACCAGAGATGTGTTAACCTTCAACCCCCATTCTTTATTCTACTAATTTAAATTTTCCACGACAACAGTTACTCAGTAAAAAATTAATGTTATTATGGCAACATTTTTCTATTTTTGAACGGTTTTGTAATTTTCTCAAAACCATTGGGATCTATCAGAAAACACTTAATTGGCTAAAACACTTCAAAACAAGCCACGCTTTTGTAGGTGATGCGCGTAATGATCACTCGAACGTGCAAGCATCATGGTGGGGTCACTGAATTGTTTAAACCACAAACTAGCGACCCCCAGACCCCTCAATGTGGGTATTTACGTGTGGCGAACAGTTTTTTAATGAGAAGATAGGAAAAGGTAAGATATGTGTTAACTCTAGATCTTTGCGTTGCCCCTGTACATCAGATTAAGTAATGCGAACAACAATAAATGTGTTAAAACACCGTAATGTAAATGATACTATTGTCGTCAGTGTTTTGTATTCTCAGTTACCGCTGAATACAATGACTACAGGCTCACTTTTCTAGTGTTAACCTCGCCCTCAGACGGCTACTCCTTCTTGTTAGTATCTGTGTATATTCACACCAAGTCAAGGCTAACACTGTAAAAATTAGTCTATAGTCATTACAATTAGCGCCAATTGGACTACTACAAAGATAGTGCTTTGGTATTAAGAGTTTGTCGCGTCTTCATGCAATCAACTACAACTTTTGCAGCTGCGGGAGCAGCTTCTTTAGATGGGTTGATCAAGGTTTTTAAATAGTTATTTTATTGTTTGTTGTTACTGTCCAAAAGGTCTTGGTCTTAAGGTTAAGCAGGAAGTCGTGTCCGATTTCTTTGTATAACTTTTGCAACTCGGCCTTTTGTCATTGAGTCGCTTGCCATTGTTGGAATTACGTGTCCCTAAGGCGTTATTCAGTGTCTTTAATGAAACTGCGTATCATAACAGGATTGTTCTGAGTCGTTCACACATCATGTTACCCTTAATATACATAAATACAACTCTGTTTATATTAAATTCATACTTGCAAACGGCTAACAGGAACTGGAGGAAACAAATACTTATCAAGGTGCACAAAAGACCCACTGTGAGTCACCTTAGTTGTAATGTAGATATCCTAAGAATTATTTTTATAATAATAATAATAATAATTATTATTATTGTAATAAAAATAATTTTTAGGATATCCTTATTACAACTAAGGTGATTCACAGTGTGCACCTTGATAAGTAAGTATTAATAATAATAATAATAATTATTATTATTATTATTATACTGTCATTGGAATCCTCACTGTCGCTGACACAGTCATTGTCATTGTTGTTGCTGTTATTACGTTGTATATACATTTCTGTACGTTGTTTCTACCCAAAGGGAAGTGGAAAATCTGAGATGGTGAATGAGCTCGCTCGAATGCTGGGATACTCGCTGTACTCCTACAACTGTTCTCAGAGTACCGACCGTCATATCTTGGTGGATCTGTTCCGTGGACTTGCTAGTTCAGGTCAGTACGCCTACATCTTGCCCTTTCTACTATACTTGCTGTTTTTTGTCTTAAAATGTAAAATTAAAATTAAAAGTACATTTTCTAAAGATCACAGCCTTAAATTGAATTAAATGTTAAACTTAAAGTTGAGGGTAAAGAGCCAGTTACGGTTGTTGTATAACTTGCCTAAGGGCTTGGTGAAGAGCCTGCCTGTGTTGTCTATCAGTGAACTGTCAATATTAGATTGTGTATTATAATATTATATATATACACAAAAGTCCAGTTCACCATGTTGTTTTCAAATAAACGAGGTGCTATCCTTTACTTTAGTGTTAATAATAATCCAGACAGTGCAAATCATCTCAATGAATAATCCTCCTATGTTACTAAAAGTAATTAATCTCGGTTAATAGGACGACGAGTTCAAAGTTGTGTTTTCTTGAGCTCATTAGATTCCATTGTTTCGTTAAAGAAGATCTGTCTGAGTCCAGGGCGTATATAAACTTTGAGTTCTTACTCTTTGTTTACGAATCTAGTTTGAATTTAAAATACTTAAATTGTCAGGTAGCCCTTACTCTAATTTTTGCAGGTGACTGCGAGATACACCGTCAATTTAATCAATTAGAATCCCATTCCTTAAACCCCTTAAAGACTTTGTTCTTTTGACGAGAAACAGCGTTTCTAGTGTTGTTGTCATATTGTAATGAAAAAGCCATCAAACTTATACTTTAGTTATTTCTTGGGTTTCGAACCTCCTTTAAAAGTTTTGAGATACCTTGGACATTTCCTCATTCAAACCCTCTACCAAGCGTGCTAAAGAAGCTGTTGAAGTTAGTTTGAGTTGAGTAAATAACAGACAATAATTCGTAACGGATCTTGTAGCTGCACTGAAGTGAATTACCGAATACCCATTTTGGCTCAGTTTGTTGAAACAATACATCAAACCATTAAGTCTTTGTTAGTGCCGACTGTACTGGTTTTTTACTGTATCGTGTTTTTATGTGCAATCTGTACTAATGGTCTTGCTTTTTTATTACATCTCTTGCAGGCTGCTGGGTTTGCCTCAACAGGTTGGGTTCTGTTCAGCCGCAGGTCCTGTCTATACTGATCCAGCTATTGCAGGCAGTTCTTGGAGGCCTTCGTGCCGCTAAATCAACCGTTATGCTTCAAGAGGAGGAAGTTCCCCTCGTAGCACAAGGGGCGTGTTTTGCTACTCTTGTCAATCATAAGGATTCTGAAAGTTCCAGTTGTGACTCTTCAGTTGGATTCTTTTCTTCTTCTCAGGTAGTTCTGACTGACGCTGCAGATATTTACGAAGCAGCGATGCTGACTGTGAAATTCGTTTCTATGCCAGCATACTTCAACACCAACATTTTCGGTCAGAATTTGTTACCGCTTTTTCGTGAGACTACTTTTTTTTACGATTTTGTACCTAAATATATATCTGGTTTGCCTTATAATGGTCATCCCATCCCAATTCCTTCCGAATGTCGAACGACGATGTTGCATCAGTATCTTAAAACGTCGATAGAGGGTGGGATAATAACGAACAGAAATATTTTACCCTTTCCAGCGTAACAAACATTCCCATTTTATGTTTTAAAAAGTTTAGTTTTGACATGTCACATCTTTACGTTTTGTATACTTGTTTGCAGTGCACATTATCACAGCTTCCAACAGAGCTACTGGAGATGTTTCGACCTGTACCTTTGTTGGGCCCAGATTTAGAAATTTTAGTGCAAGTTTGGCTTCTGGGTCAAGGCTTCATTCACGTAGCGAGTTTGAGCTCTCGAATTGTGACTTTACGAAACCTATCACAGACTATCTTGCCAAGCTGTTCTGGTGAAGGCAGCGAGCAGCTGGGCTCATTTCTTCATACAAGCACAGGTTGGGGACTGCAGAGCATCCAAAGAATGATTGCTGATGCTGGGTTTCACTTGGCCAGTTCTGAAGAAGAATCAACCTCCCAAAAGAGAGGAGGAAAGCAGGTTAATCGGCTGACTGAGGCAGAACTATCAAAAGGACCAGAATCGGAGTTTGAAGCTGTAGCAGCAGCAAACGTTCCTCTGGAAATGTCATCAGGTAAAACATTCATGCTTGTACTATGCTCTGTAATTCAAAGTAGAGATTTATTGTGCTGGAAATCGGTGGTGTTAAATAACAACAACAAACAACAATAGCGACAACAATAACGACATTAACAAATTTAACTTCAACAGTAACTATAACTATAACAAAAAGAAGATGAATAGCACCATCAACAAAAACGATGACAGTCAGGACCATTTCTTAAAAAGCTTTTATAACAAATGATCTTTTCAATTTTGAAATCTAAACAAAATAAATATTTCTAAAATATTTTAAACAAGATAACAAGATTCTGCTTGTCTTAGTTTTTTCATCTCCATGTAAACATTCTAGCAGCTGAGTGTAATTTATGAACTTTACAGGTCCAAGACAATCTGATAACGAAAGTGAAAGTGAAGTGGAGGCAAAGAAGAGTGGCCTCAAAGCAGAGGAGAAAGCAGTAGTGCTGGCGCTGAGGGACACGTTCATCCCCGGCCTCAGAGGCAGCGATGCTGTTATGTTCGCCACTCTATTAGCTGATCTTTTCCCAGGTGTTGACCTGCCCACTGTGTTTGAGAGTTTGGGAGTGAAGGATGGGAAAACGCCTATGAATGAACCGGTTTCTAACCTTGAGGAAATTCCCGCCACCTTCCAAAAAAGTCAAGAGATATCTCGCTCAGAGGGCGAAGGTATAAGTTTTAATATGTTTGGTAAAATGCCACGTTACTAACAAGAACCCAAGACGTTTTGTGGCCTTCATGAGATCTTACTTTAAAAATCTTAATTCAACGCAGATTAAGACTCCTCTTTCATTGAGTGTTGCTACTTTGCGTGCACTTTTCTCACTGTACGTTTTTTGTTGTTGTTGTTTGGTAGAACTAGAGGACATTCAGGCTGCTATCGCAGTAGCTACGTGCAAGTTGGGCCTCCAGCCGGGTTGTACTTTTCAGTCACGAGTGTTTCAATTAGCACAGTTGGTTGGCACGCATAAAGTGGTGAGTAGTCTCCCAATTTTACCAAGTAATGAGTTTGAAGTAAATTTCTTATAGGTAAACTAAAATTAGGTAAAATAAAATAAAAGATGAAATGAGACGAGACGAGGTAAGACGAGGCGAGGCGGGGCGAGACGAGACAAGACGAGATGAGACGAGATGAGCTAAAGTCAAGCGAAGTAAAGTAAAGAGCAAAATGAAGATGCGTCGAAACAGACGTTGAGGTCAACAAAGATCGAATCGTGGATCTCTCACTTCCAAGGCCGCGCACTAACCGACTGACTGCCACACTTGCTCTTGAATCATATCTCTGACAAGTTTTATTGTCGCAGATTAAAGATTTTATATGGAATATTTCATTGCATTTTCAAAGTGGTAGCGATTAAATAAGACGTTAAAGGTGTATTCTTTTGTGATAGACACAGTTTTTACCCCGAACGTAACTCGGGATCTGCGCCAACAGATTCCAACAACGGAATGTAACTGTTAAGAGTGTTATCCCTGTTTACCCTCATCGAGCAGCCTGGATGAGCCAAATAGTTTGAATGCCTGACACAGAGCGCTTATTGTAATCATATAACCAAACGTTTCAATTTTTTCTGCAAAACGTTTTCTGAAGAAGAAAACGCTATACTACTTCATCTGTTGAGCTCCAGTCACCTTACGTTAAAATCGCTTCATTTAATTACAATAATTACAGTAAATCATGCTTTTGTAGGTGTGTGTGGTAGGCCCAAGTGGTAGTGGGAAAACGAAATGTATCAAAACCCTTGCTGCAACACACAGAGAAATGGGACGAGCGGTAAAAGTAGATATTGTGTGCACAGAAGCATTGGAGTCGGGCGAACTACTGGGATGTGCTGACCCCGAGACCAGGTTAGTCAACTGTCTGTTGTACCATTCGTTCCTGGATTAAAGAAATTTTAATACCTTCATACATACTTTAAGAACATACCATGGAATACGAACAGAGGGAAAACTTTAAATATATGTTTGTTGCTGTGAACTTGATAAATTTTAACTTTGGTAATTATTGTTTTGGTTCATTTATAGTGAATGGAAGGACGGTTTATTAGCAGTGCTGTTGCGCCGCCATGCACAGTTATTAAGGCTTCAGGACATGGGTCAGAGGTTGGGATGTAAACCACTGATGAAATGGATGCATTTGGATGGAAAGGTATGCAAAGCCGCTTTAAATGCTTATAGAGTCAGTTCCTTACGTACAAGAAGACTTAGTAAATCCCATTTCTTATATTTCATTGCATTTCATTACATTGGTTGTGTTGTGTTGTGTTGTGTTGTGTTATGTGTGTGTGCGAAGTTAGCACAGTTGGTAAGATCTCTGACTGCCAACCAGAAGGTCCCGGATTCAATCCCTGGCCTGGTCGAGGGTTGAACTTTGTGCGACCTTCTTTCGCCACACCGTCCGTAGACAGGGACGTTAAGCCGTTGGTCTAGTCTCTGGACGTTCTATCGGGGGACTTAAAAGAACCCACACACTTCTCGAA
>JANSTQ010164310.1:0-10574 GCA_026167885.1 Bergia puertoricense
GCCTGGCCCCTCCCCCCCCCCCCCATCCCCCTCCCAGCTTCCTTTTTGTCCTTTGGCTTAACATTGAATGATTGATAGGTGCATCACTTGATCTTTTTGGCAACTCACTGCTCCTTTCAGTCGCTGCAGTCAGTATTGCAAAATGTCAACCTTTGTTTAAAATTAATTATCCGATAATCACATAACTAATCACAGCACAATCGGCGAAAGACCTAGATGAGTAGATCTTCATGAATAATTGTCAAACTGAATTATTATCCGGTCATGAAGTTAATGTTCACCAAACAGATCTCGAGTTTGCCGAGTCATACTACACTGACATAATAATCCAAATCAAAGCTGTAAAGCCTCTTTCACAAAGCGCTGCTTTAATCGACTAATTACATTTTTGAAATGCATTTAATTCTTTATTTAGCAAATCGAAGTAGTTCGCTTCAAACCTGGGTTCGATCTTCATCTTGTTTTCTTTACTCCTCAGCGATGCCCAGGAAACTAAATTGAATCAACAATTCACTGAATGAGTAAAATATGTCAGAACATTGGTGACTACAGCTACGACAAACATCCAAAAATTTGACAAAGTAGTTAAAGACAGTTTACACTTACCCAGAACAATTGTTACTATAATCAAGATTAATAGATGTTTACTGCGTTTATTCGACAAAGTAAACGCATTTACACTCAATGCCATAACTTCAAGATAAACTGTTTGACACAGTTAGTACTCAGAAAGAAATCTGCATGTCTATAAGATGATCCAAGGTCCACATTATGTGAACTAATATCGACAAAATAACACTATAATTTTTTCGACCTGTAACCACCATGAATTTTCGTTGTGTTAACAGGTACTTGATGTTAGACTATACGAATTTTCGCAAGAATACTTACCGCTCAAAAATTTGAACTCAAGAGAACATAATCTCTTGTTGAACTAGAAACCACAGGAGTGATTTTTACTTGGCTATACAGTTTGTTATTTTGAATCAAGATTTTTGTGGTAATGCGATTTAATTATTTTGCTTACAATTATTTTATATTATGGTTTTTAAACATAAACACGTAGGCCACAAAAACTAGCAGTAAGTATTGTTTTTCCAATTTTCCTGACGAAGTATAGCAAAACACACAGCTGCATTTTTCGCACCTCTTGTACTTTTCACAACAAAAAAATTGCTGTCTTGAATGCTATTTTACACCTTGCTGTTTTGAGCCTGACTTTCTAGTTTCCAATATTTTTTAAAATGAAGTACACCAAGCCAAGCGCCTGCTCCCACGGCTCAAGCTTCCCAAAATGCCCCTCGCGTCGTTCGTTTGTGCAGTCTTTTACAATCTTAACAGTGTCCAGTGTGTCTATAATTGATTTGTGACAAATTAATTATAAGTAGGCAGTTGTTCAGACGATCCTGCTTCATGGTACTCCTTACGTAGTTCTTGAGTCGTCGAAGGGCAGAGAATGTACGCTCTGATGAAACGATCTGTGGAAAGATCACGAGACTGAATATTTTGCCAAACCAATTTAAGGTTCGCTAGCGATATTTTCGGATCAAGCTTCAAATTTTAGGCGATTTGAACCTCACTGTTCTTAAAAAGTCTTGACGTTGTTCTTATAAAAAGAACTTGTAGTCATTTAACCCATTTTTACCCCTCTGGGGTTAGGAATTTCCGCCAATTAATATTGAGGTAAGTTGTCGCGCCATTTGTGGTCAAGTGAAATGACCATTTTGTGGAAGACACCGTGGATGTGAGAGGGGTTGGAAGTTGCTTTCAATATCACTTAATACATGGATCGGTGTATTTAAAGAGCTCGAGAGAGCAGTTTCTTACAAAATTCTTCAATATAAGAGCATTTGCGAATATTGTCCTGTTTAGCATTTGTTGTGCGCACTATGCTTCAATGCTCTTATTTGAATTGTATACAGAAGACAACAAATCGTTTCTCAAAAGAATAAGAATAAGAATAAAAGCAAAACACTAACACAGCAACTGATCATCAGTAGGATTCCTAAAATGTGTGCAGTTCTACAATTGGTTTCGGTTCCATTAAATTCCAGACCAATTGCAGACCATTTTAGGAGGAGCCCCCCACTAAGTGAGGACAGTTACTGAATAACAATCAAAAATGAATTCTAACGGTTAAGGACTCCGACAGGACACATGTCACTATACTAGTTGTATTTTATTTATTTATTTTTCCTGTCTGGTTAACTCGCTGTATTTAAATCTGGGCTGGACGCAAACTTTAACTAAACGGTTTCAGTTTTATTTTCCTTACCTTTACTAACGTTTGTTCAGTAACTGTGCTCAATTAGTAAGTGGATCTTCAAAAATAGTCTACAATTATTGTCCCAGGGATTTTAAGGGGGCTGAAACCAATTGTGAATTTTTGTAGGACTGCATATATTTTAGGTATCCTACTGATGATCAGTTACTGATTTGCCTTTTATTTCAGCAACATTATAACTGTCTGTAAATTTTTAATTAGAGAGAAGCGATTTACTACAAAAATATTCTTGTGGAGGGGCGTTTATTAGAGAGAGGCGTTTTCCACACAAAATTAGACGGGAGCGGCACAAAAATGACGGGGGGGGGGTACGGGTGTCAATAAAGTAGGGCAGCTCTTAGCACTTGTGGACCCGAATAGACAACTCTGTACCTTTGGACACCTACAGTTTTGGTGGGTTGCAAGTTTTCGCCGATCATGTAGGGCCTTGGTTCGAGTGGCCAGCGCCCAACTAGTCCACGTGATCTGGTGTTGCCCATATTTAGTAAGTACATTGTTTGCGACCGAGTGAGGACTGATGACAGAATGGCGGCTTACTAGTGGTTGAAGAAGAAAATTGGTGCTGCAGCAAGTTAACCAAAGAGAATTTATCATTTTGAGCGCAATGTACTAATTTCCTGTCGCCAAATGAAACTATCAGGTCTTGTGTAGGTATTGGTTGAAGAATTAGGCGATTTGTCAAGGAAAAGTTATAGATTTAGCGAGGCGAAATCATTGTGTTGGGAGCGAATGTCTGCGTGTTCCGGGTCCTACGTTTGCTGAATGGCCGGGAACTTGGTAAGCTTCGTTTCAATGGTGTGTTATAGTAAGCTTTATTCCTAAATTAAGAAAACCCAGCAATAGCACACTTATTAAATAGATCCGTAGCATCATTAGAATATTAGAATACTAAGCATTAGAACTGTAGTAAATATTGAATAAATTGATGGCAATTTGTTGTTCTTGCAAATGGTGTAGGTGCCTAGCCGCTTTCTCAGTTTGTCCTGATCGAGCCGCGTGATACTTGACGACTTTATTTTCGATCTGAGGAATATTTGATGTTATGTGTTGCAGGGGATGAAAGCAGACCCAGAGCAGCTATTCTCCAAATTGGAGAGAATTGGAAGAGGCTCGTTTGGAGAGGTTTATAAAGGGTAGGTTGAAAGCCAAGCGATTTGAGTCTGGTTTGATAAATGGATGCTCCCTCATACCCAGTCAGCTCTTTGCATTTGCCTTTCGTGTTTCCTGTGTCTTGTAGCTCATCTCATTATGGCTTTTGCACTGGAAACTGCTATTGAATGCTAGTTTACCGTTATTCGACTTTAAGTTAATTTAGATCGCTTCCTTTTCAGTATTGACAACAGAACAAATGAGGTGGTGGCGATCAAAATCATCGACCTGGAAGAGGCCGAGGACGAGATTGAAGACATACAGCAAGAAATCACAGTTTTGTCGCAGTGTGACAGCGCCTTCGTTACTAAGTACCATGGCTCTTATTTAAAGGTTCGTACTAAATAATTGTATAATACGAATGCACATCTGGCTCGGCTCGAAGAAAGTTTTGAGTGCACATCCGGAAATCGCTTCGATTGCGTTCGGTTTGTCGTTCTGCTTTTTTTTTTGCAAAAAAGATTAAAAACATAATAATGGGAATTCGCTTGTTTGTTCAGCCGTAAAATCATCCAACCTCCTTTAATAATGTATAAATTTTAGCTGACGGTAGTACAAAAAGTTAACGATCGCTGGAGGAATTTTGCAAAGCCTCAGAACTGAGAAGTTGATAAAGATCTTCGTCCAGATTTCAAACAAAGTACAAGAGAATAGGTATTGAACATGTAAAAGCAAACTTCTATTGTTATCGTTTCGGTATTTTGCGTCCGCTAATTAACAAGAAATAGTTCGGCATAATTTAGAAATGTTTCTTCTTTTAAAATTTGTATGGTTTTGTAACCTCTTGAAGCTCTTTTGAATGGTATAATTTACACCTTGTTGCTAAGGTTTTATGTTGAAGTAATTGAACGAATTCTCTTTGAAACTATCAGAAAAAATACTAAATTTTATTCCATTGATATTAATAATTTGGATTTTGTGGACATGCAACGAAACGAAGATTTATTTTTCTGGCTGGCGACAGTGATAGAGTTTATCACAATTGTCGAGTTGTCTTATATTTACCAGGAAGTGCATGCTCTTAATCCGGTGTCTTTCAACTTTGAGATCAAAAACCACTTCACCCGTCGAATGTGTGAGGTCATTTATAAGATGAGAAATATTTAGCAGTGACTTCACTCATCAGTTTACGTAACTATGGACATTAGACAATACTTTTATTTGTAAAAACTTAGTAACTGAACTGTCTCTTTTATTTTTAAAATAATTTTAATCTCACATTTTTTATTTTTGGTTCAGTGTTTTTATAATCTTTTAGGTAGTAATATTATGAGTGTTTTGACTTTTGTTTGTTGATGACCATTCAAAACAAAACCCCGTGTCCCAACACAGGAACTCACAGTTTAAATAAATTTGTTTCCTGAATGTTCCAGTGGAACTTTTATGTTAATTTCTTGTTCTGTGATTCTATCTTAATAGTTGGCCACCCCCAGGCCAGTAAAAGTTGACATAGAACGCTAGAGTGTGGAATGTCTCGATTGTTGTCCAAAGTGGCCAGTAAATTTTCTGTAAAATATGACAGCCTGTTTAGAAAAAGAAACTTTCTCTTTGTCAAACTTCAGTTAACATTCCTTCCCTGTTTGGTAATCTTTGATGTTGCTGTGTTTTTGTCAGGGAAATTTAGCAAACTGCCATTCCACTAACTCCATTTGTGGTACAGCTTACCCAGTAGGTGAAGAGCTCTAACTTCATTTACCGTACAAAAGGGTGATTTTTGTAAAATTTCCTCAACAAAGTTCTCTCGACCTCAAACAAACATCAAGAAACACAATTCCAGTGGTCAAGAGAACATGTGCTTGACACAATCAGAAGGACTGGTTCAACACTTGCAAGCAGTCAGTTCAAGAAACCCGTTTAAATGTGTGCAGGTGTCCATAAGCAAAAATGTGAGACTGCTCATTTTGGTGATGTAGCTTAACCTGAGAAATGAATAAAAATTTCTCAAAATCTGGTTACCAGTATTAGAAATCAGTGAGATTTGGAAAAATTCCTACCTGCAATGCATGTCAGTTAATGAAACTTGGAAAGCAAATGTCTAACAGAAAATACCTGTGGTACAATCAGTAATACACTAAACAGCTTTTTTCTTCGTTATTTTAAAAACTGTTTAATATTAAAATTTGCTGGAGATGAATTCAGATGATAAGACTAAGACTTCTCTGTCATAAGGTGTGTTCAGCCTGATTCAAAAGTCTAATGACTGGATTTTGTGTAAACTTTGCAAAAGTGATTCTTTAGTGTTGTTGCAAACATTTTGCACTTCCATGGAAATGATCAAGATCTTCACGAAAGTCCTAACAACCTAGACTTTTTATTATTTCATTTTCTTGCCAAATTTGGCTCTGTAGCTGTTACCTTTTTTACATAATATACTCACAAATTATAAGTGCTTAAAAACTGTTCAACTGTGTTCAGACTGCTTGAATGCAGCTTAGCTTTTCAGTCCCAAATTCGACATGTGATGTGTTGCTAAATTCTTCTAAATGGTATCGATTCTTTCCTTTCAAAAATTTTGGGAGAATTTTGCTTTTCTTATTGGATAGCTTGCTGTGTGTGATCAATTACTTTATTCTTAAAACCAAACTTTTTTGATATTCTAAGGAGAAGGTAGATGTTGATAAACTGAAGCCCTGTCTACACAAAGTTCTAGGTATTTTTGAAAATAAAAATATTTTTCTTCGTTTTTATAAAAATACACATGCACATGTAGCATATTCGAATCATTTCTGTGTGTCCACACAAAAATGATGGAAATGCAATAGCATCCCTTATAGAGTATACATGTTGATTTTTCACTGGGGAGAATGCGGACAGGGATAGACTGGACTGGATCTCTATGTCATCATATTTGTAAACTCCCATTTTCATTCATCCAGTGATAATTGATAAGCCAGCATTTTCAGAAAAAAATCCACTCTGGAGAGCATTTTCAAAAACCTCAATTTTTAGTGCACAAAAACATAATTTACATGTGGACAGAAGACAAAAACAGAGGAAAAAATCTGTTTTTAAAAATATACAGATACATATAGATGGGGCCTGAAAGGATTAATGTGAAAGCTTTTTCTCAAATAAGGGCTGCAAAAATGTTGTAAATTCATCTTTTTCTGTATATGGCAAATTTTAGGGAACCAAACTATGGATCATAATGGAGTACCTTGGAGGTGGCTCTGCTTTGGACTTGGTAAGCTGTAAAGAGGTTTAGATATGTACAGTATGAGTTGATAAAAATGGTACTTACCTAAAACCTTTATTGTAACTCACTTACAAGTTGAAATCATCATGCAACAAATTTTATCCACAACTTATAGCAAGTCCAAAAAGTTTATGCTTTATTGCTCCCAGGAAAATAAGACCATCAAAACCATGGATTGCATTTTCTCATACCTTTGTTCTAATTTTAGAAACTGGCTTGATTTTGAAGCCATTGTTTGTGGCATTCATGAAATCTGCAGGAGATTAGTTCATTATGGTGCAACTACTGAGACCTTAAATGCTTATCCATATTTTTGAAAAGGTTATTGTTTTTCAGCCAATCAGACAAGAGTGCAATAATAAATATTGTTGAAAGTACACTGACTGACAATGGTTGCTGTCAAGATTTCATCACATTTATTCACAGATTATTTTAGTCCTTTGTACAAATCCAGCTGTAGTGTGTTTCAGTTATGAGTTGTTTTGTTTATAATTGTGTGCATTAAAATTACAAATTACAGTTTTTTAACTTTTGAGATTACAGACATAAGTTTATGATCATTCTAACCTGAACAGGTTAATGTGATTGACAAAACTGAAAACCTAAGTACACATACTTGCTTTGTAAGCCTGAGACAATTGGATAAGGTCTTACAAAACTATCTAACAAGCCATTGGGGCTGTGCAGAAACATACAACCACTGGATAAGGGTTGAATCTCCTTGAAAGCATACTTGATGAAACTTGGAGAAGCCATTTGATATGGGAGGTTGAACTTATTGAACAAGCAGTAGAAAAATCTGATTAAATTGAATCACAGTTATTGGATTTAAAAACAGTATTGGAAAGTATTACAATGTTAACATACTGAAACTAATGGCAATGAGCTGGCAACAAAGGGAAACAGGATGTTACTCACTTTTGCCCTGAGTAAATGGAGTTGAACCACAGAATGATACTATGCTGTTGAGAAATTGGATTGAAGTGCAAGAAATGCTCTGATTATCTTTTGTCACTAGGGTCAGTTTTCAGCTGCAGATGGTTTTATTGCATCACTCTAACAAGTATCTTAGAGGGTTTTTTTTCTGTAGATAGCTTTATTTTTAAGTTGTATGGAAAAAGTCTGATGTACATTTTCAGACCTTGTCTTGTATAATAGGGAAATCTGATTTCTTGTTTACTGATAGTTGAATAGTTCTAGCTGATACAGGGTTGGTATAATATAATCCATTTTACAACTGAAATGAAAATGTTAAGAGTTGATGTTGGAAAAATTAGTTCGGAAGAAACAAAAGTAATACTATATAATAAGAGAGCTATTATTCTTTATTTGACAGATGAAAGCTGGTGTCTTTGAAGAATTTTACATAGCAACAATCCTGAGAGAAGTGCTCAAGGGACTTGACTATCTTCACTTGGAAAAGAAGCTACATAGAGATATAAAAGGTTCTTTCAGCAATTAACTATATTCTAATTTAAAGCATGACAGCTTCACACTTGTGAAATAAGCATACACATTTAGATATCAAAGGAAGAAACAAAGGAATATGAAATAAGCAACAAGAGTGAGTATGCTCAAACCATTGTTCCTTAAATGTCTTTTCTTTTGCTATATAAATTTCTTGATATAACTTTTGATTTAATTTTAATTAATTAGTGTGGTGGGAATGGCTAAGAGGGAACTTATGAAGCATACGTACTAATCTTCCCTGATAAGCTTTCCTGTATACTTGTACTTTCTTGTAGGTACGAGGAGATCTAGCAATATATCATTTAAAAGTTCAAGAATGATATAGTTATCCAAGGTTATCCATAACTTGAAAAGTAGACGACAAAATGTTGAAAGTAGCTAGTTAATCACACTCATATAAAAGTTATTCAGAAGTGTAGGTTCTCAATTTGCTTCAAAAACATAGTGGACAGAAATAACTAAAATAGCTGGTTAATTTTGCCAGTTGCCGACTGTTGTGGACCAGCCTGATTGTGAATTGTGTAATCAAATTATGGAATTGAATTGTTGAATTGAGTTGTGGTTGTGGCTTAAGTTCTGATTTGGAAGTCACAATTCTGGTAACTGATGGTAACTGATTTAAAAAGATAAACTTGTAGAAGTTGGAACAAGCAGAATAGGAGTTATTGAGGACTAGAGATACTCAGGTAGACAGAGTAAAACTGTGGTGAAAATAAAGTGTCAGAAATGAGACTAGTAGATATTGCTTGCAGCTTCAGATGTTTTGTTTTGAAACCCCTGACTGTATGTTCAAGCTGAGGGCAAAGATTGAACAGATTTCTTCCATTATGGAAAGTGAAATTAGTGCTTTTTTAGCTCCATTTTTTTAGTTTTATTTACAAGTAAAAACTCAGCCCTTTGGATAGACTTGCAAACTTGCACTTCTTTTTCAATTCTGAATTCTAGTACCCTCTTAGAGGCTTCCTTTGACAAAAAGATTAGAAACATAAATTTAACTGCTTGCAGAAATAGTCCATAACTCAAATTGCTGTGGCTAAATGAACTCTGTTCCCTTTTCAGCTGCCAATGTGCTGTTATCAGAGACTGGTGATGTGAAGCTTGCAGACTTTGGTGTTGCTGGCCAGCTTACGGATACATTAAACAAAAGAAACACATTTGTAGGAACTCCATTTTGGATGGCACCTGAAGTCATAAAGCAGTCAGCATATGACTCAAAGGTAATTACTGCATTACCTATTTGTGTCTATAAATGTGAGCTCCAGATTGAAAAGACTAGTGTGAGTAGTTCACTTTGCAGTTAATTGTCCTTTTGGCTCCAGTTAGGAGATGTAATTGTATGGAGTGCTTTTACACAATTCATTTTAAGAAATTGTTCAGAAAGCTTTTGGAGGTTCTTGGAATGTCTTTGGAAATGTTTGGAAATCAGAAATTTTTTCAGAAGTTCTTACAATACAATACACTTTGTTAACTTTCCCTAAGATTTGAACGTTTAGGCTACATCTCAAAGTTGAAATTTAAATGTTTACATAAATTAAAAATCACAGAATAAAATCTCTGCTTTCACGGCTTGCTTAAAATGTTGAAGAGTTTTGCCATTTGTCAATTGGTTGTTCGCTTGGAAATAATTCAGAAGTTTTGAAGCTTGGTTTCACACATGCAGTTTACATTGCACATATTCTTTAGTTTATATTTTAAAATCTGTTTGAAACTGGGCAAATCAATTTGTGAACTCATTTTGGTGTGTATTTGCACTCTAAAATGCCATGTTGTGTAATAATATGAATTAATTATTTAAACTCTGGATGTGGTTTTGGGGGCCTTCCAAGGGTTTTATGTGACAGGCGACATGGACCAAGAAATAGGTGACAAAGTTCCTGCTAATCGATGACAAGTGACAGGAGTTTACTGAGAACAATTGATCAAAACCGACAGTGACACTTCTCGTTCACTGGCTTGTTTTTTGAGGCGACATTTTTATTTTTTACAAAGCGAAAAGTGACAGCAGTACCCCCCTTGGAGGGTCTCACTTTGGCAAAATGTAATATTTTGCTGAGTTTTGTGTTGATGATTAAACATTAAGTTCTAATATAGAGGAGACATTGCCATTCCACCTACACTTTTAGTTGATAGTGAACAGAGTGTAATGCAATGCTAATGAGGCAGAATACTGAAATCTGTCTGTAGTCATGCCACTGTGGAAGATGAAGTGACTTTTTTCTCTTTTCCCATTTAGGCAGACATTTGGTCGTTAGGAATTACAGCAATCGAGTTAGCCAAGGGTGAACCACCAAACTCTGACCTGCACCCAATGAGGGTGCTGTTTTTGATACCAAAAAACAACCCACCAGAGCTGAGTGGAAACTTCAGCAAGGCTTTCAAGGAGTTTGTTGCTATGTGTCTAAACAAGGATCCTAATGATGTATGTAATACTTGCACTTGCAACTGTGAAGTAAAGGGAAGGGATGGGGGGAGGGG